>JAKTQT010002690.1:0-15443 GCA_030579355.1 Botryozyma nematodophila | reverse complement strand
TTATTATGTATTTGTATAATTTAATAAATTTTTATATTCTTCTTGAGCAAACCGTAAAATACTTTTAGTAATAAAAAAACATAATATAATAATTGTATTGCAAATATTTGAAAAAAAAATATAGTATAATATAATTAAGCAAATAAAATGCTAAATAACCCATGCATTACACTACGAACGGAAAATCTATTGTGTACAATTGTGGTTTTTTTTGAAATCAATTTGTAATATTTTGTAATCATTTTAAAATTGTTTGTAGTCATTTTGTAATTTTTTGTATTCACTTTGTAATTTCTTGTAATAACTATGAAATATTTTGTAATCATTTTAAAATTGTTTGAAATCATTTTGTAATATTTTGAATTCACTTTGTAATTTCTTGTAATAACTATGAAATATTTTGTAATCATTTTAAAATTGTTTGTAATCATTTTGAAATATTTGGGTATTGATAATGCCACCCGGTAAATTTCTACCCTAGACCAAAACTTCTTAATATAGTTTAGTGTCTTAATCTTATTAACACCCTGAGCCCATTTATACTTTTTTCGAATTATATATTACTTTTCCCCAATGGAATTGCTTAAACATTTTACATAGTCTTTTTGTAATCCAACTTTTGTAAAATTACATAGTCTTTTTTTAATACATCTTTTATACAGTTAAAGGGTTTAGTGTTGATACAATGTAAAACAGTATAATAACTAATTAAGTAAATGTCGTAAAACTATGTAATATTTAGTCTCAAGCGTCACAGCTCAAAGTATCTAAGATTCAAGTTGTTTCATATGAATATTCACAACAAATATTTATAATTTTTTATTGCCATTTTAATAAATGCTTTTTATTTATGTACTTTATTTATTGTATTTAGTGTTTCATTTCAGTCTTTCAAAACCGCTACTTTATTGTGACTATATAGATTCAGGGTTACATTGCTATGAAATGCGAAATCCTTATATACGATTTAAATAGAGTATTGACCATTGCTTTTGACTATCATATTTTAATTTATATAACCTAAAAAAGATTACCTTTCATATTCACATAATATTTAAGCTTTTCAAAAATTAGCAAGATGTCGTTTAACAGATTTTCCTTTCATTCTTCAGAAGAACCTTCAAATTGTACTGATTCCTCTTTAAACTATTCATCTACCACTCCATCCAACAGTGTTCGGCTTGAACTTATGGAAACTCAACCCACTTCATCTTCAGTTTCGTCAATAGAAATTGATGAATCCCAATATATTTCAACGGCAATTGAAACACTTGATGTTTCTCTCAGATTTCAATCTGCAGAAGAAGTAAAGAATTATGTATTTGGGTGGGGGAAAACGACGAAAGAAGATCTAGTTATATTTAAATCAGATTTTAACAGAATTAGATTTAAATGTATTCTAGATGGTAAATATCGTAATAGAACTAATGTAGACCCATCACATCATGTACGTAAGTCTTCTACTAGACTTATTGACTGTCCATTTAGAATTACTTCGTATTTGGTTAAATACGGGTGGAAATTGGTAATTGCAAATCCATTGCATAATCATCTTCCAGGAAATCATTATTCTGCATACCCAACTCAACAAAGATTAAATACAGAAGCAATTACGATTGTTTCTGATTTAACAAAAAGTGGATGTAACCCTCGTAATATTATTTCAACATTACGAGATAAGTTTCCTGATCAAGTATTGTCTGCTCGGAACATTTACAATTTGAGAGCAAAGTTCAGAAGGGTTGAACAGGATGGGAGAAGTAGTATGTATCTTTTATACGATACTTTACAAGAAGCTGAAGAATGGATATGGAAAGTTGATGTCGATGATAATAATCATGTTAATAGGCTGTTCCTAATAAATAAAGAAGCTAAAAATATTTTACAAATAAACCATAAAATTTTAATTGGTGACTGTACGTACAAGACGAATAAGTACAATTTGCCTTTACTTGTTATAATAGGTATTACGGCAACTAATTCTACGTATATAGTCTGTTTGGTGTTTTTAAATGCTGAACAAACTTCTGACTATGTATGGGCTTTAGAGAAGTTACAAGAACAAATGGTTGGTAAAACACCAGAAGTTTTTGTGACAGATAAGGATCAAGCATTCACGTCGGCGTTAGAAATTTCTATACCATCTACTTCTCATCTCTTATGTGTTTGGCATATTAATCAAAACATTCTTGCTAAATGTAAGCCATTACTTGGCGACAAATGGGATGATTTTAATCTTGGTTGGAAAGATATAATATATGCTTCTACAGAGGAGATGTTTATAAGTAAATGGGATGAATTTCAGTTGATCTGGGAGCAAGAGTCTGTTGCTTTAGAATACATAAGAAGAAATTGGATTCCGATAAAAACTAAATGGGCTACAGCCTTTTCTAATAAAATACTTCATTTTGGTAGTGCTACTACTTCACGAGTTGAAGGAACTGTGGTATGGTAACCACAGATTCCCATAACAATCATTGTTTTGCAATGATCGTTATGGCAAACCCATACTAATAATTACCAATTAGAATTACCTTAATTCAATTGGAAACGATTAGATATCGGGATAGCTATTCCGATATCGCTTTCAATGCTAGGGCAACGATACAATGTTGTTTTGGTAATTTTATCATTTAGCTTTATAGTAAGCTAAAAAACCGGTTAAAACCATACCGAATTAGGATACGTTAGTAGATACCGGAAAATATTTTCCGGGCTATAATATATAAATATAACCTATTTTCTTTATCTGAAGATGGGTTAAGGAAAAAGAAATAGAAAATTTAGTTAGTAAAAATTATATAATAGAAACAATATATACATATATATTTACAATACAGCTAATAGAACTAATATTTTATACAAATATATTCAGATAGGAATATATTAAATAGGTATATTATACCACCATAGATAGTTGGTAGTACATAAACACAATTAACTTCATACACTTATCCTTCAACCATAAAATATATATTTATAAATAATAATATAAAACATAAATATATCTACACAACAATTGAATATTAAAGCAAATATTGATAATAAATTATTTACTTTATTATTCTACATAAAAGGATATATCTTCCCGTAATTACTACAGAACCCACGCCATGATCAAAAGATATATTCAAGTTTCTACTAATGACTTGAAAACAGATTTTGATCTATTAGTAAAGGCTGTTAATAATCAGTATTCTGAAATTAAGTTAATGGCAGACAGTCAAAAGATAAGAACACCTCATCAACTGAGAATATCCTTTTTTCAAGAAGTGATTAATAAAATTTCTAATTATGCAGCTTTTAAGGTAAGTTTCTTCTATGTTTTTATTTAATAAAGCACAAATACAATATTTACACATTTAATTTTTTTTTTACTTATTTTCTATAGATTTTAGAGGAATATAAAATGGCACAAAACTATTCTGGTTTAATGTCTCAAGTTTGTTACTGTTCCATAACTAATATTTGTTGGGAGTAATAATTAAGCATTATATTCTTTATATTAGTCTAAGAGATTAGGGTTTATGTTTTATACTCTTTACCACATATACAGAAGATGAAACATAGATGAACCTCTAATACAAGATCATGAAGATCATCCTTCATTTGAGGACTATTTATGTAGTATATATATAGCTGTAAATATGTAGGTAGAGTTTAATAAATCAAGGCATATAAATATAATTTGCAACATAGTAAATAAGTATGGCACATAATAAAAAGTTCACTATGGATACCAACATGGTAGCGATGCCTTCACCAGTGGACGTCTCATACATGCAAAACAAAGTGGTTGAGCTTCGGCCAGATACATACTTAGAATGGAGAATAAATATGGAAGTAGTATTCCTTGAAAAATAGTTGTATGATGAACTCTTAGGAAAGAAGGAATTCAGTAATCCTAAAGATAAACATACTGCACTAAAGATCCTTCTACAATCAATTTCAAAATCACTCCTCACCGAGTTCGTGTCTGGACCAATAAATTTAATTGAACCTTCTGAGATATTTTTACAAATAACACAAAGATTTGAAAATACTGCAAAACTTGAGCTAACAAACTTAGCTATATCATTCACTAAGCTAAAAATGCAAGACAATGATTTTGACAAACATGCTGCAAATTTTACCTCTATTATCAGGAAAATAAGCAACGCTACAACAACACCAGTCACTCTCCTTGACTTGGCTATTCCATTCTTTCTCAAATCCCTTTCACCACAATATAATACTGCAGCTGCAATTGTTAGCGATAGGTATGCTTCGGAACAACTTTCTTTTTCAGATGTGATTACAGCTATTAAAAGAGCAAATATAAACGAGGAACAATCTGAAACTATAAATTCATCAACTGTAGGATTCTATGGAAATCGTAAATATCCTAGGTATAAACGTATATCAAACCATGATAAATATTGTGTGGAATGCAAACGTAAAGGCCACGGGACAAAGGAATGTTGGAAAAGATTGGCAAGATTGAAAAGAGAACAAGAGCGTCAAGAGAAATCAAATAAATCACCTTTCAGTGCATACGCATATTCATTTATGGCAAATTCTACAAAAGCTGACCCGACAACATGGATTTTAGATAGTGGTGCCACTAGTCATATGACTGGAAAAATATGGGAAGAAAGTACAACAGTAAATGAGCCTATCACTGTACGTTTTGGAACTGAATCTGTCAGCACCTCAAAACAAACTTCTGCTACAATAAAATTAAAACACGGATTGATCAAATTAACTAATGTACTGGTTATACCAAAACTTAAAAATGTTAACTTATTGAGTCAACATAAACTAGAAGAAGCTGGTTTTGAGTTACACTACAAAAATAATATCGTGAAACTATTCAAGGATGGAAAATATATAGGCAGTACGTACAAAATCAATAGATTATATTCTTTCTCTGCTTACATTGCAACTTCAAATAAAAACAATAAAACAAACAATATTACACAACCAAACATTTGGCATCTTAGGTTAGGCCATTTTGATATAAATGCAGTCAATGCAAGCCTCCATAAAAACGGATTTAAATCAATAAAACACACATTTTGCGATACATGCGTACTCTCAAAAGCAAAAACAATTAGTTATCATACTTCATTAAATGAATCTCACCACCCAATGGAATTAATTCATGCTGATATAATCGGTCCAATAAACATACCATCAAGATTTTCCAACAAATACATCTTAACTATAAGAGATGATTATTCATGGTTTAGTGCAGCTATTTTATGTTATTCTAAGCAAAATATATCACAAAGAATAATTGAATATATGGAAAAGATGGAACATCTGTCCGGATATAAAGTTAAATACTTTAGGTCAGATCAAGGTGGTGAGTTTAAAAATCAAATACTTGAAAATTACTTTATCAGAAGAAACATTTCACAACAATTTTCAAATGCATACGCTCATCAACAAAATGGTAAAATAGAAAGATGGAACCAGACTTTAACTTCAGGTACTCGAACCTTTTTGAAACAAGCAAAGCTGTCCAACTACTATTGGGAATATGCTTCACATGCAGTTTGTTTTATATACAACAGACTCATTCACTCTAAGAACAATGTGAATCTAACACCAGAGCAAATTATGCTTAATCATAAAACTGATTTAAAACTATTTAAACCGTTTGGATGTGAGTGTTTTGTAATAAAACCAAACGAACTACGTCAAAAATTTGGAGATCGAGCTACAAGGGCAATATTAATTGGTTATTGCCCAAAAATAAAAGGTTATCGTTTACTTACAAACACAGGAAAGGAGATTGAATCAATAAATGTTATATTCAATGAAAATGTATTTCCTGGAATATCTAGACCATCAACAGAAATGACAGATGCAACAGCTTCAACATTAACAGTAAGACCATCAACAGAAATGGCAGACACAACAACTTCAACATTAACAGTAAGACCATCAACAGAAATGGCAGATACAACAGCAACAGTAAGACCATCAAAAGAAATGGCAGATACAACAGCTTCAACATTTACAGTACGACCATCAAAAGAAATGGCAGATACAACAGCTTCAACATTTACAGTAAGACCATCAACAGAAATGGCAGATACAACAGCAACAGTAAGACCATCAAAAGAAATGGCAGATACAACAGCTTCAACATTTACAGTAAGACCATCAAAAGAAATGGCAGATACAACAGCTTCAACATTTACAGTAAGACCATCAACAGAAATGGCAGATACAACAGCTTCAACATCAATAGTAAGACCATCAACAGAAATGGTAAAAGCACAAACAACAAGATCAACAGCAAGACCACCAACAAAGATGGCGGATACAACCTCTTCAGTCTCAATAACAGAGCTTTCAACACTTGGACCTAATTCCCTTACAAAATCAGTCGCAACACCAGTAAGAAAGATAAATACTCCAATAGGAACACCAAGCTCTGCATCATCATCGAAAAACTCTCCTTCAGACGCAAGAAATACAAAAAGAAATGTTTCATTATCACAAGAAAAGAACAAAACACAACAAAAGCAAAAATACCCTCTTAGAAGGTCATCCCGTTTACAAAAGCGAGAAACAGGAAATATAGCAAATGGAACATCAGTCGATTCAACCTTGGAAACTATATTCAACACGCCTAAAAATCTACAAGAAGCATTAACCGATGAAAAGTGGATAAGAGCAATTAATGCCGAGTACAACTCATTACTTGACAATAACACTTGGGAAGTAGTAGATGATCCTAGAGAAAAGGGAAAACTTGTAAATGTGGTTTCTTGTAAATGGCTATTTAAAGTCAAACATGATTCCAGATTTAAAGCAAGGTTGGTAGCAAGAGGCTTCTCCCAAAAAGAATGAGAAGATTACAACCCCAATAATATCTATGCACCAGTCATAGCACATGAATCTATTAGGTTATTACTAGGATACGCATGTAAAAAGAATCTCAAAGCAATACAACTCGATGTGGAAACTGCTTTCCTAAATTCAACATTACAAGAAACAATTTACATGGAACTACCACCTGGATATGAGGAAAAGCATAAAGTATGCAAATTAAATAAAACAATCTACGGTTTAAAACAAAGCCCAAATTACTGGAATAACACCATATCAAACTGTCTACTTGAAATGAAATTTTCGCAAAACCAAAAGGACAAGTGCATTTTTACAGGTACATTTGATAATGCGGAACTAGTTATAGGCTTATATGTTGATGATATGCTTGTTCTAGGCTCAGAGTACAAACCCATGAATGAATTAGTCAGGCAGTTAAACACAAAGTTTAGTATTCAAAATAATGGAGACGTTGATTACTTCTTGGGACTACAAATAGAAAGAGACATACAAAAGGGCACTCTAAAAATACATCAAACTGAATATATTAAACAGATCCTAAAGACTTTCAATATGGAAGATGCAAAAACTGCAAACACACCACTGCCCGTAGGACAAGTATATTCAAAGGATCAATCACCAGCATTAAATACACCAGAAAGTATGGAAATGGCAAAAGTACCATACAGAGAAGCTATTGGAAAACTTTTATTTCTCTCCGGAGGAACCAGGCCAGACATATCTTATTCAGTATCTGTCCTCAGCTCATTCTGTAATTATCCAGCAAAGATACACTGGGAAGGAGTTAAAAATATCCTACGCTATCTCAAGGGAACTATAAGTCTTGGCATTACATTTAAAAATAGCCATCCAGAAAAACTTATTGGTTACGCGGACGCAAGCTGGGGAAATGACGAAAACCTACGCAAATCTACAACTGGTTTTCTGTTCATGTACGCTGGAGGATTAATCTTATGGCGTTCAAAGCGTCAATCGTGCGTTGCTCTATCTTCTACGGAAGCAATGTACGTTGCCGTATCTGATGCCGCATCTCACGCCATATACTTAAGGCTGATTATTTCAGATCTCTATAAAAAGGAATTAGAACCTACGATAATCTACGAGGATAATACCTCTGTAATTAATGCAACGCTAAATGAAGGAAAAACTAGGATAAAGCATTTAGACATCAAAAAGCACTTTATAAAACAAGCAATTACTGATGGCGAAGTTAGACTACAATACATTAGCACAAAAGAGATGCGTGCAGATATTTTAACAAAAGCATTAACTCCTATCTCTCACAAATCAATCTATAATCTAATACTTAATTAGGAGGCCATGTTGGGAGTAATAATTAAGCATTATATTCTTTATATTAGTCTAAGAGATTAGGGTTTATGTTTTATGCTCTTTACCACATATACAGAAGGTGAAACATAGATGAACCTCAAATACAAGATCATGAAGATCATCCTTCATTTGAGGACTATTTATGTAGTATATATATAGCTGTAAATATGTAGGTAGAGTTCAATAAATCAAGGCATATAAATATAATTTGCAACATAGTAAATAAGTATGGCACATAATAAAAAGTTCACTATGGATACCAACAATATTTATTGTTTACCCTGTCGTCATAAAATATTATCTATGTTGCTAAGCAACCAATCTTTGTCACTTGAGGACGTCGATAGGCAATGGTGGTTACATAATATAGACGAAACGCTTTTCAGCAACACAGAGGGTAACTCAATATCAATTCAAAATGAAATAAATATTATTCTACAGCAATTTACTTCATTACATAGATCACAACAAGAGCTTGTTAAACAATCTTTGGAAAACATAGCGAAAATAGGCGTACCAATTATTCAGCAACCTGTTTTTACGGCTTCTCGTGGTCGTCCTAGTGCTAATACTTTAACATCTGATAGGAATAATAATTCGACTCGAAGAATATTAACGGCAGCTGAAAGGGTAGAGCCTCCTCGAAGACAGTACAACTGTGGAATATGTGGAGTTTCAGGGCATACCAGAACAACTTGTACTCAAAGGAATAATTAATTATTATTTAATTTATTACGCATGTTTTTTTTTTTTTACTTTATTTTATATAATTTACTTTTTTAAATATTGCTAAATTTTATTTTATTATGTATTTGTATAATTTAATAAATTTTTATATTCTTCTTGAGCAAACCGTAAAATACTTTTAGTAATAAAAAAACATAATATAATAATTGTATTGCAAATATTTGAAAAAAAAATATAGTATAATATAATTAAGCAAATAAAATGCTAAATAACCCATGCATTACACTACGAACGGAAAATCTATTGTGTACAATTGTGGTTTTTTTTGAAATCAATTTGTAATATTTTGTAATCATTTTAAAATTGTTTGTAGTCATTTTGTAATTTTTTGTATTCACTTTGTAATTTCTTGTAATAACTATGAAATATTTTGTAATCATTTTAAAATTGTTTGTAATCATTTTGAAATATTTTGTAATCATTTTGAAATATTTTGAAATCATGCTGTGATTTCTTGAAATCACTTGTTTCCATTGTTGAAATCAATAGATCGATATATAATTTTCACTGGAATTTAATAAAAATTAGTTCAAATCCAATTGATTACATAAATATTAGTATGTATTATTAGTTCTACAGTCTACTGGATACAATTGATGTTTTATGATAAAGTTTACTAATTAAAATTAATGAAAATGAGAATTATATAAAAATAAAAAAACAAAAACCCATATTCTTTAGTGAAGTATACATATATATATTTGCTATTTCAGTTAAATAGTGAATTGCAAATAGACAAAATTAGTTTCATACTGATCTCTCAGAAGACAAGAATAGAAAAAATTGGTATTGTCCTAATAAAAAATTTCGACGAAAAAAAAAAAATAAGAAATAAAAGACATCAATCACTATGTAAAGCCAACATTATATAAAATGAATTAAATATAAAATATGAAATAAGAATAATCGATAAAACATAAAAATAGAAACAAGGGATATGAATCACTCTATAAAGCCAAATATATAAAAGTAAGAATTAAATATAAAATATAAAATATATAACATAAAATAAAAAATATAAAAATTAACACTTAAAACATAAAACCTAAAATATGAAAATAAAATAAACATAATAAATAAAATATAAAAATTAACACTTAAAACATAACACTTAAAACATAAAATATAAAATATAAAATATAAAATAAAATAAACATAATAGATAAAACATAAAAATTAACCCATAAAACATAAAAATAGAAACAAGGGATATAAATCACTCAATAAAGTCAAATGTATAAAAGTAAAAATTAAATGTAAAATATAAAATATGAAATGATAAGATATACTAAAAAAAATAATAAATGTTAATTTTTAATTTAAATCGTACACCAAAAAAAATTAAATTTCGATTAGAAATAAAATTTCAGTAAATAAAAATAAACAAATTTCAGCTACAAGATTAAGTTAAGGTATGAGCATTGAATCCTTTGGCATTTTATTCACAAAAAAAAGTAAGTTATATAATAATCCTCATAGTATTATACTTTTAGCAAATAAACAGAAATAAATGAATAATTTTCTAATAAAAGTCTTCATACAAGTTCATATTGTTTAATATTAGAAGTGCAAAATAAAATCTAGCTCACAAAAAAATCTGCTTTAATTTTTACAAAAAATTTTTCTCTAACAAGCTTTCTATGACAACATATAAGTGTTACTATTGTCATATATAACAGTCCTGCTTCCCTAAAAAGCCTAGACTCAAGACTAGTATCTAATTAATTACTAATCTTAATATATTATTTATTAATTTCTTATTTTTATTATTTTTACTATTCTATTATTCTATCATTATTTTATATTACTATTTATCACTATTCTCTATTTCAATATTATATTACAACTATTTCCATTATTACTGTTAAAATTTGTTTTTCCTTTCGTTGCTACTGTCATGTTTACGCACTACTTTGCCTACCCTTGTTCCACGCTCTAGTTAGGGTAATTTAGGGTAACATAGGGTAATTCCCAAAGTAAAACTTTTCATTATAAAGAGGAGAATATTTCCCACTTTTATTCTTGAAAGGTTAGATAATTTTAATATAAATTTTAAACACATATATATATATTTTTATTTTTATATTTGCTTTTGATATAGGTAGATATTTTAATATAAATTGTATCTTATATTTAATTTAGTAATTGTCTCAATCTGTAAAATAATTACATACGTTACGTAAATATTATACAGAAAGTGGTGATTCGACCAAACCAACCTTTTAGTTTTCGGTAATACTTTAGACAGTTTACCAGTATCTTATTCGTCATATCGAACAGAAATCGATATTAATTCATTATACAAGAAATGGATGAACAACTTTTACAAAAACTAGTTAACGCTCAATGCGAACGTGACTTCCAAGACTATCCCGCCATAGATAGCAATTCCGACGGCTTTGACATAAATAACTACTACGTCAATTTAAAAGCTCATGCAAAAGGCATTCAAATAAGCCCATTTAAATTTATCCACCACCTACAAACTAAAACTCCGAAGGAGCATAAATACTATTTTATCAGCTTTTACCACTCTTACAGTGCGGAAAATAAATTAGACTGGGAAGCATTTGACAATGGTATAGAACTCTTAAGCAAAACAATTCAACCAAAATCGTTGCTATCGGAGCTTAAAGATTTATACTCTCATTTGGCAGCAATTAAAAACTCCGAAAAAATTTATTTGCTCCTGAATAAAATCAATAACTATCGTACCTCTTATCCAAATAAAGCAGTTAATTTGGCAAATCTTTTCTCTTGGCTAAAATCGAAGTTTCCAGAAGCAACTACAAAAACATTATTTGAACTTCCTGCATTGTACGCAATCTTAACAAACAACAGTGATGCAGCTGACTTAAAATGCTCTGATAATCTTTGGGAAAATATCGATGTCGTACTAAAAAAATATGCGATATTTGAAGACCCTCTGAACTTTAAACAAGCTGATAAATTTAAGCCCAAAACTGTTTCTTTTAAAAACCGTATAGCCCCTTTCAACCAAAATATCACCTCCTACTCTAGCTCTCCAAACTACAACGCCTCAGACGTCGACAACTTGACAAAGAGTTTCTCACGCTTGAAAATAAACAAAGTCGACTCCCCGAAACAAACAGGAGGGACCTGCTATTTCTGTGGTAAAACAAACCATATGGTCTCAAATTGCCGTTTGTTAAATAGGTATATCCAAAAATCGATCCTTAGTTTTGCAAACAATAGAGTCAGTACAATTGACGGAAAACCTTTGAGATTCACTTCCATCCCATTCATCAATGACCAAAGTTTTCAAATTTATAAAGAACAATTTGGTTCTGCTGGATATCAACAGAACAATATTAATCTAATTCAAAGCTCTTCTCAAACGTTGAATGGAAATGACGTAAGCACTCTTGCAGATTTCTACGCGAACTCGGTAAGGCGCGTCAATGAAAATGTGCAAACTACATCTAGGAAAAAGACACGCCAATCTCCTGCTGTTGAAGCACTAATTAAGGAAATGCAAACTCCCCCTAGCGAAACTCCTCTCTTAGAAATTTCTCCCAAAAACAAACGATTCAGTGATCTACAACTCACGCCTACAACAGAAGATGAGTTAATTCAACATCTCTTAAATAACCCTGTAACTGTGCCGATTAAGTCGCTCTTAGGTTTAAATAAAAACATCCTAATGAAACTTTTAAAAGAAATAAAGCAAAAAAATCATCTCGTGAGTGGCCCACACAACCAGGCTACTACTCCTAATAGCGTAAAGCATGTTGAACTCGAAGAACATGAAACTATTGATCCTACACTCTCAGATCACAGTTGGGAATCAGGTCCTCTTCTTCATACCTGCCAAGATAAATAATTGTCCAGTTTCGAAGGTCTTACTTGACACGGGCAGCGAAATCAACTTGATAAGCAAATCTTTAGTTAATGAACTAAAGTTAACCGAAAAAGATACAACGCGTCATGCAAAAGGTTTTAACAACACCTTAACAAAATTTAATTCAATGGTTTCTACTACCATTAAGATAAACAACATTGACTATGGAATAACCCTCTTTGTGTTTGACCTTCCCTCTTCCAACGAAGTTCTTTTAGGACAGAGTTTCTTGGTTCCAAATAGACTAACAGCGACACCTGATCTTAATCCTTTGGACGAAAAATACGAGGTCCAAATCACAATGGGTATCCCTAATTCTAATCAACTAAATCAATTTACCATTCCTCTCATAAAACTTAATACCGACGATCTTCCCGCTCATGCATCCGATAGAATTATGTATATAGCGTCTTATGAGCATAATAAAATAAGTGCTGAAGTTTCCTCTATAACTTCTGACAAACTAGTGTTGACCAACTTTAGAAGTGATGAAATGATGGAAATGAAAAAATCTATTTCTATGTCACCTACTGTATTATCCTCGGAAAACATAGAATATTTTTTGGAAAAATTAGACTCAACCAAACTTAGATCCGCATTTTTTTTTAATGGTGATAAAACGACAAAGTTAAATATAAAACCAATCGAGGCCACATTTACAAACAAAACACCGTGGAACTTAAAGTCATATCCAATTCCTTTTGCGCAAAAAGATGCCGCAATAGAATACTTAAAAACAATGGTTAAGGACAAAAAGTTGGAATATAGTGAATCTCCATACAACAACCCAGTTTTCTTTCAGAAAAAGTCCTCGGGCTCCTTACGACTATTGGAAGACTTGCGTCATTTAAATAAGCAAGTTGTAAAAGAGAGCTCTGTGGCTTTAGCGTGTGAAACGTTATCTACTACTCTATGTAATAACCATTTTTTCACTCTGATTGATTTAAAAGGTGCTTTCGAGCAAATCCCAATTGGACCATCATTTGCACAAAAAACTGCATTTTGGTGCCCGTTGGGAAAGCTAAACTATACAACACTTCCCCAAGGTTTTATTAATTCCCCTCCAATTTTCCAACGCATTCTACTACAAACGTTGCACAAGTATATTAAAAACATTGTAGTATTCATGGATGATATTGCTATATTAGGTCCAGAAGAAAGCCCTACAGAAATGAACATAATCATGCATTTGGATCTAGTAATTGAAATAATAACTGAGCTCCGTAATATTGGGTTTCAGATCAATGCCGAAAAGTTGCATGTGGCAGTAAACAAAGGCAACTTCTTGGGATACTATTTTGAAAATGGGAAAAGATATCCTCAAGAAAACAAGATTGTGGCAATAAAACAGTTTGCTAAACCAAAATCAATTAAGGAGCTTCGAAGTTTTCTTGGAATCGCAAATTTCTATAGAAGTTTTGTTCCAGGATTTTCTCAAACATGTGCCCCTCTCTATAGGTTATTAACAAAATGCACTAAAATTTCTGCATGGTCAGCAAGCCATGACAAAGCCTTTGATTTACTTAAAAACAAGCTAAATAAATCTCCCGGACTCAACAAGCCCGATTACACAAAACCACTAGTACTACTCACTGATGCTAGCTTGACAGGATATGGAGCTTGTCTATTCAATATAGAAGGAACGAAAAATACAGTTTACTCTACAAAGCAAATAATCGCGTCAGAAAAATCATTAATTGGATTCTACTCTAAAACATTCACTGACACGCAAGTTCACTATAACATATACGAAAAAGAATTTTATGCTATACAATCTTCATTAACGCATTACGCTTCCTTCATTGGAAATCATCACATATATTTGATGTGTGACAATAAAGGAGTCACAAATACACTTGCAGGTACATTAGCATCAGTACCGCATGGACGCATCTCTAGCTGGCTCGCGGTTATTTTCCAGTTTGATTATACAATATTAACTATAGGAACGGAACATAATTTAGCAGATTCCCTATCTCGACTTTCTGGCGAAGAAGCTCAAATAAATGCTATTCAAATGTATAATGATAGAGTAAAAGATTCTGATGTATCTCCTGAAAATAACGTGAACAAACTTGTATTTATAGGAGTAGACAAAAACGTCTCTCCAATACTTTCTCATTTTATCGCATTCCCATATGATGTTCCTAGGAACGAAGACCCAACTAATTCTAATACGAGAGACTTTGTCACATCATTTATCAACACACATATTGAATATATCAACAAAATTGAATCTGATCTTGCTGAAAAAGTATATTCTTACAAAAATTATAAATATTCTGAAATTATAGAATTTTACAAAACTTTAAATTATAATAAATCTATTCAAAAAAATAAAGTTCTTAATATTATAAACCAATTTTTTATTTACGAAAATAGACTATATAAGAAAAGCAAAATGCTTCCAAGATTGGTAATTACAAATCCTTACGTAATTATCATTATATTACATTACTACCATGCAAAAACGCATAAAGGTACTTGCATTACTTACGACTCTATTAATCAACTATATTACATTCCATTACTACAAAAAATACTACACTACCATGTAACAACGTGCTCACAGTGTCAATATTTCTCCACCAAAGGAAAAATATATTCACCCTTGAACTTAGTGATCCCTAAAAGGATGTTCGACACTTTGGTGATA
>JAKTQT010000668.1:0-10348 GCA_030579355.1 Botryozyma nematodophila | reverse complement strand
TTGTTTTTTTATTTTATATATGATTGTTTGTATTGCTATTCACAATTTTATAGTTAGAAGTATAATATATGTTAAATATTTTTACTTGAATTTGTATTTGATACAATATTCGAAAAGAACAATATTTCGATTGTTTGTTTATTTAGGAAAAAGTGGCGTTTATTTGTTTACATTGTTTGTTTGTTTAATTAGAAGCATTTATTTATTTATTTATTTATTTATTTATTTATTTATTTATTTATTTATTTATTTATTAATTTATTTATTTATTTATTTATTAATTTATTTATTTATTTATTTTTATAGCACTTATTTACTAAATTCAAGGCATTTATTTACTATTGATATAATATTAATCTTAATATTCTATGTGGAATACTTAAAAACTAGTGCTAATAATTATATAGTTTATTAAAAAAGTAATAAAAAATACAAAATATAGTGGGAATATTATTAGTTGTGTTAAAGATTAAAATGGTAGAGTAGAAAATAATACTATAGAATAGAATATATAGCATAATATAATATAGTGTAGTGTAGTACAATAAATAAATAATAAAATAAATAATAAAATAAATAATATAATAAATAATCACTAACTACGGATGTAATATATAAATATATACTAGTAATAAATAAATAACTACATAACTCTAACTTAATATCGTTTTTCTTATTCGGTTTTTTTTGTTTTGTATACATCAGTAACACAAAAATTAATACTTATAACTTTAAATAATTTAGTATATACTATTTAAACTATAATAGAGTTTATACATGATGTAATACTTAAGAACAAACAACATTTTGAGTTGCTCTTGAATTGAGAAGAAGGGCAACAATAAACCCATATAAACCAAGTACCTCTAAAATAAATTAGAATATATTAAAATTAAAATAAAATTAAATAAATTATATTAAACTCACCAGCAAAAATAAGAATTAAAATCATTCCTACAAAAAGTTTTGCTTGTTGTGCAGTTCCTCTTACACCAGCATCTCCTACTATTCCAATTGCAAATCCTGCAGCTAATCCTGATAAACCTACAGCTAAACCAGCACCTAATTGAATAAATCCAGTAAATAAGGCTTGTTGTTGTTTAAGATCTGAAGAGATTAAAACGGAAACAACTAATCCGTAGATAGCAATAATACCAGCCATAATAACAGGGACAACATCTTGGAAGTTAATATATATATATATAGATTTATATATAGATTTATTTATAATTTAAAAATATAAAATATAAATACAGTTTTAACATACTTTTTACGAGTAAATCTGGTCGTAAAACACCGGATGCGCAAATACCAACACCGGATTTAGCAGTACCATATGCTGCGCCAAAGCCTAATTATCAGTATGTAAGTATGAGAAATATATTTTATCATGTAATGGATCGCATGATACCGTATATGATATAGTATTTTGTATAATATAGTATATGATTTAATATAATAATAGAGTATTTTGTATATAGAATACTATAATGTAATATTAATTAATAGTATTACTATATAATATTGCTATATAATATTACCAAATAATACAACTATACAATATAACTATACAATATAACTATACAATATAACTATACAATATAACTATACAATATAACTATACAATATAACTATACAATATAACTATACAATATAACTATACAATATAACTATACAATATAACTATACAATATTTCTAACAATATCCCTAACAATATAATAAATACAAAATACTCACAAGTAAAAACAATGGCTGAAGTGCATCCAAGAGCACCGAAAAAAGGCTGAAAATTAGTAATTGTTTTTGCATGTTTTTGCAAGTTTTTACATGCGTAACTTTTTTATTTATTTATGTATTATTCATGCATTTACATTTATGCTTATATTTATGTATGAAAGTACATTAATGTATGTAATTGTTCATACACATAAGTAAATACACACATAAATAAATACAATATAAATAAATACAACATAAATAATCCATATAACAAACAAAAAGCAAATTATCACATACAGCATAAACAGGACTAAACGGTTAGAATAAAACACAAAAATAAACAAAACAATTACAAAACTCACCATAAATCTGTAGACATTTTAAATTTCTAACCAAAGACGATGATATAAATAGAAATAATTTATTTTCACTGTATGTTTTATAATTTGTGCTTGTTTTATTTAAATATCAAAATCTTGAATTTCTATTTAAGTTTCCTAGTAGTAAAATTGATATTCCTGTTGTCATGGTGGCGTTGTTTTTATATTTTCTATACAATATATTACGAGTTATTGTATATTAAATATTAAAATAATTAGTTTAATTATTTACATTATTTAAACTATTATATCAATTAAAGTTTATAAATTAAAATTTATAAACTTGTAATATATTAAATTCAATATAATTTATATATATATATATATATATATATATATATATGTGTATATATATTTATACAATAAATTATTTTATAATAAGAATTTTTTTTATTGATTTTTATTATATATTTCCCTTAATTCATTTTACATTTCAGTTATTTACGTTCTTATGGAAACAATAAAAAAACGAGGTTAAATACCCCTTAAATACCTGGGTAATAAGGCGCATAAGTGGTGATAATTCTTGTCTATTTCAATTTCATTCATTTAAACACATTTAACGACACAATTTTTTATCTTTCAGATTATCTTTATTCCCATATACTGCTAACATGATTTACGGTTTGTTAAATGATATAATTTGTTAGCTCTATCTTTTCATAATAATGATATGTTGTATATTTAGTTCTGTTATTCAGTTTTAATCCCATCCATCCTCTATTGGTGAACTTTTGAGCAAGACTATGTACTGGCACCTGTTCTTATGTAAATTTTGTAATTTGTTTTCACAACTGTGTTAACATGTGTGATATGTTTATATATTTGTAGTGGGTGAATTAATTAATGAATGAATGAATGGATAAATTCATTTCTGTATGTATATGTATATGTATATGTATATGTATATGTTTATTTATATATATATATATATGTATATATGTATATGCATTCCATATCCATTCAATCTACTACATCTGTACTTGCACTTTTCTTTGTCTAACATAAATATACATCATGGATACATATCTGTTTAAATTAGACAAAAAATCAATAATCCACATCATTGAGGCTGTAGACGATGCCAAATCTGTTATTAGTTTTGCCACAACATGTAGATATTTATGTCGACTAGCAATACCCTTGATTTACAAAAATCCTTGCTTGGACTCCAATAAAAGATTACAAAAATTCACTCAAGCTGTAGTTAATCATGAAGGTTTAGCAAGTTATATAAAAGAGCTAAACCTACTATGTCCAAATCATCATTTATCAGAATATTATTTACCAATATCACTAGGAAATGACTTAAAGAGTTTTAAAAAATTAAGTGGTATGGGAAAATTAAAACTTTTAAACAACACAATAATATTAGACGAAATACTTACTCGAGCTGATGAAATCGAATCTTTATTTTTATATGGATATAATTTAACATTTACAAACGCATATAATTGGACAAACAGATGGACCGAATTAAAATATTTGAAAATAGTTTCCGATTATTTGCAATATTCAAGTTTGTTAATTATTGCCATTAAATGCAAACAATTACTTAAACTTGAATTATTTGTAACTATTGATGTAAATTTTAATGGATTAAAATTTTTATTTATAAACTTACTAAATTTAACTGATATTACATTATCTTGCTTTACAACTGGTGATGATTTAATTCAAACGATTTCAATATTAAAAAACCTTAAATCTTTAAGATTATATAATTGCGAAAATTTAGATGATGATTCTTTAATAAAGATTAAAGATTTCAGGTTTCCTTATTTAATACAACTTTCTATTCTTGATTGCAAACTAATAACAAATAAGTCGTTTGATAATTTATATTTCTTTTTTTTAAATTTATTATATTTTGACTTGTCTTTAAATAATTACAAAGACGAAGAAAAAAATGACAATGGTTCTTTAATTTTAAATCAAAAGAATGAAATAAGAACAAACTTAAAAAGACTTTATTTGAAAAATATTGATATCTCAAATATTTATCTTCCAAGAGAATTAAATCATTTTATTTTAGATAATTGCACTTTGCATAATAGTTGGGGTTTAAATGATACACACAATTTTGATTGGTCTTTTCTTTCTAGTTATCATTATGTTGAAATTTTAAATACTAAAGTTGATATTAATCTATTATTGTCTACATTATCTAAGAAATATGATTCAAACACAAAGTTAAAAACAATTAAATTGAAAAATCTTGCGGGTAGTGTCAATATCGAAGTGTTAATAAGGTTTTTTATTGTTAACTCACAATTTAATTATATGTATTTGGAAAATATTTGTAATCTTGATTACATTTTCTATTACTTGTCTAAATCAGATGGAGAATTTTTTACAGGAAATGCGTTTATAGATCGAAAGAAGTTCATTTCTATATGCAATAAGTTTTATTCATTCGAGTATTTTGGACCAGATGAAATTATTTGGAAAAATGATACTAGAAAGGAAATGAGAATATTTTCGATTGATTCTATTAATTCGATAACTTCAAACGACTCGATAAATTCTAATTTAAGTCAGAATCGAGATCAAATTATATATAATAAGTGTATTTCAGAAAAAGGTCAAGTAAAGAAAATTACAAATATTGATGAATTAATTAATTTAAAGACACTTCGAATGAGTGACAGGAATGATTTATTTAAAAACAAGGAAAAGATAAGCAGTAATGAAATTTTTGCTATATTTAAAATTAGATTGCACTCAGAAAAGAATTTAATTAAACTAAGTGTGCTCTACAATGATCTGCCTTTGGGAAAACTATCAGTGGATAGGTTTGTTATGGAGTACAAGATTGGAGAAGGACTAAAGGAAAAGCTTTATGGGATTGTCTACGATAAGATCAGAAGAAAGCTTAAAGGTCGTTTAGCAGGTTATGATTTTTGCATTTAATAAGATTTATTTTCTATATTTGTTTTTTTAAACTGTTTCGTTATTTTAATTTACATCAAATATTGCAAAATTATACATACATTATTTATTACATACATATATATGAACACACATCCATACAAAAAAAACTTAATACACAAATCAAATAAGTAAACTTTCAATTTTGTTTTTTATAGTTTGTATTTGATTTCTCAATTCACTTGCATCATTTGTTGTAATGGAAACAGCAATTACAGACCTTGTTACACCACATGCTCTTCCTAAAGCAATTTTGGATGGTACAAAGACATAAGGAACGTTTTTATCTTCGCATAGTAAAGGCAAGTGTAAAACAATTTCAATTGGTTCTGTATCAGCAGCTAAAATGATAAATTCTGAGATGCCTCTATTTAATGTTTTTGCAGCTTCATTTGCTCCTTTTTTTAATTGTCTGTAGTGACTTGCCTGTTGGATAAGGTCAAGAATTTGTTGTGAAAGGGCAGCGTCCGCGAGTGGGAATGCTGGAGTGTTAGTGAATATAATACCAATAAATATTATGTTATATACGAAGATGAATGGGAATAATATACTATAGTAATAATTTAATAAAATAATATACTATGGTAATAATATAATAAAATAATAAAATGATATACTATAGTAATAATAATAAAATAATATACTATAGTAATAATAATAATATAATATAATAATAATAATAATATAATAAAATAATATACTATAGTAATAATAATAATATAATATAATAATTTAATATAATAAAATAATATACTATAGTAATAATAATAATATAATATAATAATATACTATAGTAATAATAATAATATAATATAATAATTTAATATAATAAAATAATATACTATAGTAATAATAATAATATAATATAATAATAATAATATAATAATATAATATACTATAGTAATAATAATAATATAATATAATAAAATAATATACTATAGTAATAATAATAATATAATAAAATAATATACTATAGTAATAATAATAATATAATATAATAATATAATATAATATACTATAATAATAATAATATAATAATAATATACTAAATAAATATGTGCAAAATGTACATTATTGAACAGCATATACATATACATATACTTATACATATACATATACTTATACATATATATAAGTATATAGGTACATAAGTATATAAGTATACATACACACACAAAACATTCAAACTTACCTTTAGGATTTATCGAACTCATTGTGTGTTATTTTTACTCTGATATAATTACTATGTTTTATTTAATAGAAAAATTTGATTTAATTTTTTATTTAGTTACCCTGTTTGGTTGAGACATATTGAATTTAATGGTAAAGACAACACTAAGTAAATAGTTGTATTATAATATTGTAGTGATAAAAAATAAAATGGTAATATAATAAAATAATACAATATTAAAATATAATATGATATAATATAATATAATAATAGTATAATAAATATATTGTATAATAAATAATATAATATAATGTAATATAATAATAAAATGATAAAACAATAAATAGAATAGTTTATAATACTAATATTATTCATTCATTAATATTAATTATATAAATATTCAAAATAAGCAAACATATTAAATAACAAATACAATAAAATCTATCAATATAACACTATGAAATAATACTATAACTATAGTATTCCAATTAAATTCTTATTGCCAACCTCAAATACATAAACCACTTTTTTGTCCCCAGGTACTTTATAGTAGATTACATAATAAATATATTACGTAAATATTTATATTATATAATCTTTTTAAACTTTAAATTACATAATAATTTATTTTTTATTAACTACTAATTTTTTATGTATGATAAAAAAACAGTTGGGAAATGGCCTATAACGAAAAGAAAAAAAAAAAAAAAGCGGAATATAGTTACAATTTTAGTATATATAAAAAGTAGAATTTAAGAATAATAATAAATATAAATAAAAAAAACAATTATATATTAAAAAGATTATTCTTACAATAAGAATAAATTTTTTTTATATTTATTAGTGTTTAATATTATGCGTATATTTTTAATATTTAATATTATTTATAAGGAATATACACCCGATTTCTTATCCGTGTATAGTCTAATATTACGCAGATTATAATTTTATTACTAATTTCAAAGCCACTAAACGTGATTTGATAATGATAATATAATTAAATATGCAAATGTATTTCAGAATTTATATATTGTTAGTATACAATAGGGACATAAGAAGCATACAAAAAAAAGAATGTAGAATATAAAAAACACATATAAAAACCAATACAAAAACCAATATAAAAACCAATATAAAAACCAATATAAAACCCACATACAAACCATAACAATCAATATCACAACAAACAACAAAAATAACACACATCCAGACTTTTTATGTTTATTACTAATACAAAGCTACCGATTAAACGTTCCATAGAACTAAAAAATTAAAACAGCCAATAGGAATAATTTTCGCACATAAGATTGTAGCTTAATTAAATATTAAATTAATTAGTACATGTAAATAGAATGATAGTATGAAATATAGCGAAAATTAAACAATTAATTTAATTAGTGCACGGTAGATAATAATAATAATAATAATAATAATAACAATAGTAATAGTATGATAATATTATAACATAATAAACAATAATAAAGCGTAGTAAATAATAACATAATAATAACATAATTATAACATAATAATAACAATAATAAAAATAATAAAAATAATAATAATAAACAATAATAAACAATAATAAACAATATAAACAATATAAACTCCGCAGTAATCAGTTACACAAACAATAAAACAAATTTATTAATTGGCTGTAGTTTTATAGTAACACCCGGTGCTTATTATTAGTATATTAAATTATAATTTGTAAACTTATTAATTGTAAACTTACAAATAAAATCAAAGTGTAAATTTAAACTATTCCTCGACACAATACTCACTTGTTTTGCACTCGAGAGGGGTTCAACGGTATACTAACGTCTTTTTGATCATTTTTTATTATTATATTCTTTTATTTATATTCTTTTATTTATATTCTTTTATTTATATTCTTTTATTTATATTCTTTTATTTATATTCTTTTATTTATATTCTTTTATTTATATTCTTTTATTTATATTCTTTTATTTATATTCTTTATTTTATATTCTTTTATTATTATACCCTTCCATCTTTATTTTCTTCTATCACTTATTATTTATTTTGTTATTTTCCATTTTTTGTTCACCCATTACTAATTTTGTACTTTTTGTTTCAACTGACATAGTCATAACGTTTGTGACTCTTTTTTTTTTTTTTCAAGAAAAAAAAAAATTATATTTTTTACTGATAAAAGAGAAAACCTTTTCAACTTGAAAAATTTCAATATAAAAACCATCTCAATCCTCTTTAATTTTCACTATTCTTAATATTATTAAAAAATAAACTTTCACAATTTACCTAATATTAAATTGTTCCTGTAATACTTATTCTCAAAAATGGCTATCGAAAATCCTTATAATCCTCATATTACTCAATATGTATCCTATCTTCGTGCAACTGAATCATCAGATCCTGTGCCTTCATTCGATGAATTTTTAGAACTTATGTCTCGTTCTGATTTAAGCTCTAACACTTCTTATACTTCTAACTTTATGGTCGATCCTACTTCTGATTCAGGGTCTAGCTCCCCTGAATCTAATGATCTTATTGAAACAAATTATGTTTTAAGATCTCATGGTCCTAATATACCTAGTCTCTCTTTGGATTCTAATTTTCAAAATGAACCCGATCTCTCTTCCAATTATAACCTTCATCCGTACTATTCTTTTCAATACAACACTCCGCGTTCTAATAATTCTAGATCTTCCGCCTCCCAATTCAACACTTCTAGGTCCAATACTTATCAATCTGAATCTTATCAAGCTAACTCCTATCAGTCTAACTCCTATCAATCTGACTCTTACTCATCTGACTCCCACTCATCCAATTATTATTCATCAAACCCTTTTCCATCAAACTCTCATCCAGCCAACTCTTATCCATCCAACTCCTATCCGTCCAACTTTTATCCTTCCAGTTCTTATAATTTAAATTTTCATAATTCAACCTTCTCGCATTCAAGTTTTCCTAGTTCAGCCTCCTCGAATTCAAACTTTTCTTATTCAAATTCTTCTGATCTACACTTTTCTCATTCTAACCTTCCTAGTTCAGTTTCTTCTAATCCAACACACTTTTCTCATCCCAACTTTCCTAACTCAGCTTCCTCTAATTCAAACGTGTCTAACTCGCACTTTTCTCATCCTAACTTCCCTAACTCAGCTTCTTCAAATCCAAACTTATCTAACTCACACTTTCCCCATTCAAATTTCCCTAATTCAACATCTTCTAATCTAGACTTATCTAATTTACACTTTTCCCATCCAAACTTTCCTAATTCAGTCTCTTCTAGTTCAACTTTTCCTAACTCAGCATCTCCACACCCAAACTTGTCCTACTCAACCGTTTCTCATCCAAACTTTCCTAATTCAGCCTCTTCTTATTCAAACACTTTTAATTCAGATTCTTCGGATTCGAATCTTTCCTATCCAAGCTTCTCAAATTCGGATATTTTTAACTCAAACTCTGGCTCTAATTCAAGCACTATAAACTTAAACTCTTCCAGCTTAAACTCTTCCAACTCAGACTCTTCCAACTTGAACTCTTCTGATTCCAACTCTTGTTCTAATCCAAACTCTTCTAATTCAAACGCTTCGAATACAAATTCTGGTTCTAATACAAACGCCTTTAACTCAAGCTCTTCTAATGCCAACTCTTGTTCTAGTCCAAGCTCTTCAAACTCAAATACTTCTAACTCAAACGCTTTTAGATCAAGCGCTTCTAACTCAAACGCTTCTAGTTCAAACACTTCAAACTCAAACACTTCTAACTCAAACACTTCAAACTCAAACACTTCTAACTCAAACACTTCAAACTCAAACACTTCTAACTCAAACACTTCTAACTCAAACACTTCTAACTCAAACACTTCTAACTCAAACACTTCTAACTCAAACACTTCTAATTCAAACACTTCTAGTTCAAACACTTCTAGTTCAAACGCTTCTAACTCAAACACTTCAAACTCAAACACTTCAAACTCAAACACTTCAAACTCAAACACTTCAAACTCAAACACTTCAAACTCAAACACTTCTTCAAACTCAAACACTTCTAACTCAAACGCTTCTAACTCAAACGCTTCTAACTCAAACACTTCTAACTCAAACACTTCAAACTCAAACACTTCAAACTCAAACACTTCTAACTCAAACACTTCAAACTCAA
>JAKTQT010000666.1:325-10361 GCA_030579355.1 Botryozyma nematodophila | reverse complement strand
AAGGCAAACTATTTTAGAGTCACTTTTAAAAACTATTATAATGAAAATGAAGTATGACGATTCTACTGAATGGAGTGATGAAGACTCTGATTCTGAATCTGACTTTTTAGAGATGCGTGCTCGTTTAAGACGTATGCAAGACTCTATAGCAGCCATAGATGAAGGTCTTTTTATTAATATACTTTCTCAAGTTATAACTCAGTCTTTATCAGAAAATTCATCTATAAGTCTTACTTTAAATGCTAATAATAACCAAAATAATGAGAATAATAATAAAAACAATGGCATGGGAGTAAAACCATGGCAAGAAATTGAACTAGGGTTATATGAATTATTTGCTTTTGGCGAAGGTCTTAAAAACGCTTCCCTTATTCCAAAAGCTGGTTATATCAATTCTTCACAGCTACCTCCAATTACCCAAATTTTAATTGAATTAGTAGAAAAAATGGTTAGTTCCACTGTAATTTTCACATCTAATCATCCTGCTGTTCATTTACAATTTATGGAGTTAGTTGTTCGTTATTCCCCAGTGTTTGATGTTCATCCTAAACTGATCCCTAGAGTAATGGAGTTTTTTGTTTCTGCCTCTGGAATTCACAATTCTGTAGATAGAGTTAAAGCACGTGCTTGGTATTTGTTTTATAGGTTTGTTCGCATTTCGACCAAATATTTTTTAGCAGATTCAGAAACAGTTAAATCCGTTCTTATGTCAATCGGAAATTTACTATCTATTCAAGCAGAACTCCCTTCATCTAAAGATTCAGATTCCGATATTTCAGTTAACGAAGCATCCGACGAAGGGCTTTTTGATTCTCAACTCTATCTATTCGAGGCTGTTGGTTTTCTTATAGCTACAATTGGTCCTTCAAATAAATCAATGCAACTTGATTTAATTCAACAAGTTTTATCTCCCATTTATGCCGATATGGAGAAATATATTCCACAAGCAACTGTGGCAGATACTGCACAATTTGCTTCACTTCAAGTGCATCATCATATCATGGCTATAGGAACTTTTTCCCGAGGATTCGGTGATGGACATAAATCTATTGTTACAACCACTGGGACAGCAATTAAGGATGAGGATTTGGCAGTACCTTTTAAAAATGCTTCTGAAGCAATTTTAGTTTCGTTAAATACTCTTTCGGAAATTGGAATTATTAGGGATGCTGCTAGATTCTCGTTTTCTAGAATGGTTGTAGTGCTTGGCCCAGAAATTATTGCTAACATTCCTCGTTTACTATCTTGCTTGCTAGAACGTATAAGCTGTTCAGAAATTTCAGATTTTTTAGGATTTCTTGGGCAATTAATACACACTTATCGTGACGAAAATATTGACACTATGGTTGATTCTCTTTTCCAACCACTCTTTTCAAAACTATTTACATTATTAAATGAAAAGACTCTTAAAACTTCTTCATCAAAAAAAGTTTCTTTTGCTGATCAAAATAATGGTAATATTTCTAATTCTATAAATGATAATAACACCAATTCTAACAATAATAATTCGATTAATAATAATGGCAATTCTACGACCGAAAATTTAACAAATTCTCCTGATGTTGGAACCGATGAATTCCTACTTAGAATTGAAATGCGTAAAGCTTATCTATCATTTATAAACATTATATTGAATAATGGTTTAGCTTGGATATTTGTATCTGATACAAATAGGCAAATGTTTGATACTGTTTTACAATCAATTTTAACTTACTCCGCAGAACCAGTTGATGCTACTTCTCAAAAACTTTCTTTCAATGTCTTGGTTCGAATTATTATCTCTTTTTCTCATGCTTCTAATAAGGCCGTTTCTTTAAGTGGTATATCTTCCGTCCCGAATAATAATAATGAACTAAATAATTCAACAGTGAACATTAATTTTGATGATCCAGAAAATAAATACCTTTTACGATATATAAGTTCAAACGATAATAGCAGCAACAAAAATGGAAATAGTACAGGGAACGCTGTGAATCAGCGACAGGATACAGAATTCATTGTAAAAAATGTAAAACATCCTGAAATTCTTTCTGCATATTCATTACCAGAAAGTTTTATTTTAGAGAGTAATCGTATTTGTTGGACTGTTCCATCAAGTGGACAATTTAATTTTCAAGATGGAAAACTTAGACTAGTTTTGAGTGAAATTGGAGCTACACAAAAGTCTTTAGCTCAATGTTTCCCGCAATTTACTAACTTTGTTGCTTATGAATTTTTACCTAGTTTTGCCGGAATTTCTTCAACTAGTGCGCGAGAATATGCGCAGGCGTTAGGAGTCCTGGATTACAAAAGTTTTAGAAAATATTTTACTGATTTTGTTAAAAATTTAGCTGGACAGTAAATGTTTTAAATTCTTTATAAATGATTTCTGTTTGCTTAGTAAATAGGGAGTCTAACAGGAATAAAATAAAGATGTATTTATAAATAATGAATAATGGTGCTAGAGTTTTATTTTTTCGGATACTTGAAATATCTAGAATGTTTAAAGTATATATTTTACATTTACATTTATATTGGTATTGGTATTTTGAATTTTGCATTTTTAGAATTAATGGAGTATGAAGAAAAGAGGAAGAGAAAAAAAGTTTTTTAAGTGTTTATAGTTTATATTTTTGTACATGTAACGTTTTTGATTTAATTTAATTTAATGATAAGATGAATGATTGATTCTAATCAGATATAAAAAAGAAAAATAACCATACATAATTCTATTTGATTGAATTTTATATACATAAACATGTGTTTAAACCAACTAATAAAATGATTTGTATGAACTTGAACTAAACGGCTATTACTATAATAAAGTTCAAAAAGAATTAAAAGAATTTATTTTATGTTTTAAAGATATTTTATAATATTAATATATCTCTGTTTACTCTATTACCTCTGTCTCATTGTATAAGGTTTTTAATTGCATGAAAAAAGCCTTTTACAGCATGCATGTTTAAGAGATAGAATACACAAATAGGCAAACTTGAAGCTTTAAAGAAAGGGTTTATTAAAAGAGTATTATTTTGGGAACGAAATACGTTTTTCTTATTTTGAAAACCTAAGTTTTCCAATCTTTTTATAGACACGCGTATGTACGAATATTTACGAATTTTATTGTACTATGTCCAATACAGTAATTACATATATTTACGTACATTTACTCTCCATTTACCCAAACTTTTTTCTTCACAAATACAAACATAATAGACTAAGGGAAGTCAAATCTGGGTAGAAATAATAATAAATTTTAAATTACAGCTACAAAAATTCATTTTATATTTGATAAAGAATAAAATGGATCAAGTATTAAAATTATTTAAATGGCCTATAGTAAGATTTTTTTTTTCCAGAAGCTAATATATTCAGTATTAAAAATTGATCTAATTATACTAATGTTTAGGACTTTCAAGGTCAAAAACTTGCTACTGATGTATCCAAATTTACAATTTATGCCTCTGTAGTAAGTGTTAAAAAATAATAAAAACGATAACAAATTATATTTTTCTAACTATAAGATTGTTCCATTTCTTTTGGGAATAGTAGCACAAGACATTTTTATTACCTTGTACTCTTTTCTACTCATTGTAGGTTTAGGATTCTTGTCTATAGTTCCTCCATGGCCTGTATATAAAAAAAATCCTTCCGTCTGGTTGGGAATAGACGCAAAATAAATTTTAAATCTGAAATTTCAAGTTATGCTTATTTAGAAAAGTTTATAATTGCTTGTTTTTACACTAATTAAATAAGATTATACTATAATCGGTAATAATATTAGTTTTATTAATAAAGATCAATTAATTACAAATATTTTTATAATTGTTAGTAAGATAACAACGAATAGTTTGAGCTAATAGTAAACAATAGTAATGAAAGTAAATAAATGATAGAATATAGTAATATAAAAATAAATAACGAACAATAAATAATAAATAATAAATAAGATAATAGGAATAATAAAAAATACTAAAAAATAATTAAAATAGTAAAAAAAGAAAAATAATAAAAGCAGGGAAAAAATTAGAGAAAAAATATAAAATAATACAATAATAACAAACAATAAACATAAGCGCAAAAGTTTCACACCGCGGAATCGAACCATGACAGATTTATTCCTAGTAAGCATTAACTATAAAAATAATAATGATACCTCTAACTAACAACAGTAATAACAGGGCTTTGATCTTTCGACTCAATCTCTAAAAGCAATTGCGGTTGATGGTGATTTGAATATTGTATTTAATGAAGAAATTATTTTTGGTGTTGACACTAAATCATATGGAACAAATAAAGGTGTGATTATAAACAGTCAAGAACAGGAGGTTATTTCACCAGTTGTCTTATGGCTTGATGGATTAGATATTTTGTTAGAAAAAATTAAACGTTTGCATGGAGCAAATATATTTTCAAGGGTCAAAGTAATTTCTGGTGCTGCACAACAGCATGGATCGGTATATTGGTCAAATAAAGGAAAAGAACTATTAAATAAGCTATGTTTGAAAAAATCAAGTGAATCAACATTGGCAGAAATTTTAATACCAGATGCTTTTTCTTATGAATTTAGTCCAAATTGGCAAGACCATTCAACTGGATTGGAAATAAAAGCGTTTGAAAACACTGTCGGTGGTGGCGAAAATTTAGCTAAAATTAGTGGTTCAAAAGCTCATTATAGATTTACAGGTCCACAAATTATGAGATTTAGAAAAAAAAATCCTCAAAAATATAATGAAACTTCAAAAATATCATTAGTTTCTTCATTTATTACTTCAATATTTTTAGGTGATTTTGCTCCATTAGATTGTTCTGATGTTTGTGGTATGAATCTCTGGGACATTTTAAATAATAAATTTTATGATCCTTTATTAAAATTAACAGCTGGTAGTTCTGATGGTATAAGTGAATTAAAAAACAAATTAGGCTTGGTATCAAAAAGTGGGAATAAAATTTTAGGTAATATTGCATTATACTTTGTTGAGAAATATAAATTTTCTGAAACCACTAAAATAATACCTTTTACAGGTGACAACCCATCAACTATTTTATCAGTTTTACTTCGTCCAACTGACACGATGGTCTCATTAGGTACCTCTACAACTTTATTAGTTTCAACTCCTCATTACGTCACTTCTACAGAGTATCATATGTTTGTTCATCCGACTACTCCAAATTTATACATGGGTATGCTTTGTTATTGCAACGGAGGACTTGCCAGAGAGCAAATTAGAGATGAATTAAACAAAAAATCAAATCATAACAATCAAAACGGTCATAATCAATGGAATATTTTTGATAAAGACGCTTTATCTACACCACCACTTAATGCATCAGATCAGAAACAATTATCTGATGCAATTATAGGGTTTTATTTTCCTCTTCGTGAGATAGTACCAGATAAGAAACCTCAAAGAACAAAATTCCTTGCAGATTTGTCTCAATCTAATGATCAAATTTCATTACTTTCAAAATTGGATACAACTGTACAGGATGCTAGATGTATCCTTGAATCTCAGGCACTTTCTATGCGTATGCGTGCGCATTCTCTTTTAAAATCAAACGGTGGTCATCCGAAACGGTTATACATAGTAGGAGGAGGATCAGCTAATCATGCCATCGCACAAATCTATGCCTCAGTATTAGGTCCTACAGATGGTGTATACAAACTTTCTAAAGAAGCTGGTAGTAATGCTTGTGCATTGGGTGGTGCATACAAAGCAGCATGGGCTGGACTTTACTCTGAAAACAGTGGTGTCACTTTTGAAGAAATGATGTCCAAGAAGTGGCATCCTGAGGGTATTTTACAACGTATCGATGATGGAAAAGATGCTTGGTGGGCTTTATCCAAAGAGGAACAAAAAAGCTTGTGGGAGAAGTATGGCAGAGCCATATCAGCTTTTTCTAAAGCCGAAAGTCTTCTTGAGTGATGCTATTTCATCACTATTTATTTATAATATTGATGGGATATATATTTACGTCACGGCCACGTTTGTTTATTTATATTATATACATATTTTACATCCATATTATACATAATATGTTATGTCCATTTAGAATTAATTACACCACATTATATTATACTATATTAAATGATTTTACAGTATTTTATATTGTATTACATTATATTATAGTATATTACATTATATTACATTATATTAAATTATATTACATTATATTACATTATATTATATTATCATATATTTTAATTATTGCATTCATAGTATTTGTATACCATTAATAGATTATCAATAAATATCATTTTAAACTAAGTTCATTTGTAAAGCTACAAAACCGAAAAACATCGGCTAAGGGTATTATATAATATGACAAATACCTCGGTTAACCGATTTGCGGCATGTGAATATAATCCGAAAATATAATACTAGTGAAATGCACGTGATTGCGGGGGAATTTCATTTATATTTAATCTTGATCTTTTCAGGTTTTCGTTTTATTTACTTGCTTATTTATTTTATTTGTATTTGAATAAAAAATTAGAAAAATAAAGTGTTTTTGTTAGAGTTTTTATTTAGCATTTAATTAATTTTTATTATTGTTTGTATACATAGTAAGTTAAAAATATTTATTATGAGGCTTTAATTAAGATTTGGTATATGACGATATACGATTATCTTTATTTATTATTTTATTTATTATTTTATTTATAGTTATTGTTTTTAATTATTATATGGTCTTATATTTTGATTATTTATTGTTTTAATTTATTTATTTTTTTAATTTATTTGTTTTTTTAATTTATTTGTTTTTTCGATTAATTACTTATTTTTGTAATTTATCTATTCATTTAATATCATTTATATTATTTTCCTTAATAATTCTCTTTTGTTTTTGTTGGTTGTCAGTTTTTTTTATTTTTATTTTTATTTTATTTCAGTTCATTTCATTTTTATTTATTTACTTTTTTTTACTTATCAACCTATAATATTTATTGTTTTTTTTTTATCTTACATATAAAAAGAGAGTATTTATAATTTGCCACTATAATTTCTATTGTTTCTATTTAATTATACGCAATATCATTATTATTTTGTTAGTTACTTACTAACTATTTTAGCACTATCACAATGAGCGAATTTGACACAGTTTCAGATCCGCCTAAACAGATGATAGCCGAACGGGCGCAAGGAAGCTTTCCTAGTCGAGATTTAACATATTTTATTTATGGTGGCAAGGAAGCGACAAAAGCTAGAGAGGAATTATTATTAGAGTTAGAACGTGATCCTATTTTAAATCAGGAGAATTATTACGATGTTTCAAAAGATGAAATAAGAGAAAGAACAATGAAAAGAATTGCAAAAATTGCAAGATATATTGAAAAAGATACATCAGTTAAAGCTATTGCTGCGAGAATTTCGGCTTTAATTCTTGTTGATATGTCTTTGGCAACAAGAATCGGTGTGCACTATGGTTTATTCTGTTCTTCAATTGCGGGTTCAGGTACTAAAAAACAAGTCGACTACTGGTTATTTAAACGTGGTGCTTATGCTCTTAAAGGTATTGCTGGTTGTTTTGCAATGACTGAATTAGCTCATGGTTCAAATGTTGCCGCTTTACAAACTACTGCCACGTTTGATCCAAATACGGATGAATTCATTATTAATACACCTCATATTGGTGCCACAAAATGGTGGATTGGTGGTGCTGCTCATACTGCAACACATACTGTTTGCTTTGCTCGTTTAATTTCAAAGGGTAAAGATTATGGCGTGAAAAATTTTGTTGTACCTTTAAGAAATCCAGATACTTATGAACTATTACCAGGCATTGCTTTAGGTGATTTAGGCAAAAAAATGGGAAGAGATGGTATCGATAATGGTTGGATTCAGTTTACAAATGTCCGTATACCACGTTCTTATTTCCTTCAAAACCATACAAAAATTGATGAAAATGGTAATGTTACTCAACCACCTTTAGCTCAATTAGCTTATGGTGCATTAATTAATGGTCGTGTAAATATGGGTATTGATTCTGCGTCAGTTGGAATGCGTATGATAACCATAGCAATTCGTTATGGAGTAGTTAGAAGACAATTTTCGTCTGAAACTGGAAAACCCGAAACAAAACTATTAGATTATCCTTTACATAGACGCCGGTTAATACCACTTCTTGCTGAAGTATATGCAATTCAATTTGCCGCACTTGAAGTACAAAAGCTTTATAATTCATTGATTGAATTACAATCAAATATTAATTTATCTAACAAGCAAGAAGTAAACGAAATGGTTAAAACTTTAAAATCTGTTTTCACTTCAACTGCTGGTTTGAAAGCATTTGCTACTTGGGCTACTGCAGATACTATTGATCAATGCCGTCAAGCATGTGGTGGTCATGGATATTCTGGTTATAATGGGTTTGGTACTGTCGCTGATGACTGGCATGTAATGCTTACATGGGAAGGTGACAATTCTGTATTAAGTCTTTCTGTAGGGAGATCATTAATACAATCTTACTTGTTATACAAGAAAAGTGGGGCTAAAGCAGTATCTTCAGATGGGATTGAATATATTGGAAACATTGACAACCTAAGTGAAGCCAAATTAGGAAATCGTCAAGTTACCAACCCTGATGTTGTTCTAGAAGCTTGGTCAGCTGTTGCTGCATCGGTAGTTAAGAACGCTGGGGAAGCATTTTTAAAAGAATTATCAGCAAATTCGTCTAATGACACAGCTGCTTTTGAATCAGTTTCGCAATTTAGATTTTTGGCTGCAAAAATACATACTACAAGATATATTACGCACAAGTTCTATAAACGTATTCAATCAGCACCTGAGAATTTAAAACCTGTTTTGACAAAATTATTCCTACTTTATGGACTTTGGAAAATTGAAGCAGATTCAGGATTATTTTTGGAGTCTGGATTTTTCGAAACAAAAGATTTATCAAATGTTCGCAATTCTATAGATTTGCTTTGCTCTGAACTCAGACCAGATCTTATTGCTCTTACTGATGCTTTTGGGTTGTCAGATTATTATATTAATGCCCCTATTGGTTCCTATGATGGAAATGTATATGTTAAATATTTTGATAAAATCAAGCGAGCTAACCCACCAGAAAACTACTTGGCAGAGTACTACAATACTGTTGTCAAGCCTTTTATTCATCGCAAGATTACTAATGATGTCCCTGAATTGACTGATTATTAGTCATTACAATATATATGTATGTTCAATATAACGATTAAATAATTTTTACTTTATAATTGCAATGCTATACTTTTATTACATTTCATTATATTTTTACAATTTGTACTCATACAATTAAGGTACAACTTCCTAACTACGCTAAGTTAAATGACGTAGACATATAGAGTCACATACAAATCACATAATGAAAGGAATACACAAATATAAACAATATTACCCTACATTAATGCTACCCGGCTTTTTTATTGCTCTGAAAATTCCAGAAAACTACGAAAACCACTAGAAATACTAAATTTCCCAAATAGGAAATTACCCAAAACAAATTTTTTTTTGGAATATTCCATGGAATTCTTTCGAAGCATCTTAGCAAAGGTTAGGGTTTTGAATAGAAGCTTATGGAATCTTTTAAAATTGTATATAAATAAGATTAAGGACTCAAAAGAAATTTTTTTCTTTCCCCAAGTTCAATTTTGAATATTTTGAATTGTTTATATTAATTAAATCGTTTAAATATTTAAATATTTTTATTTCTTGTTACTAATTAAAAAATTATTTTTATTTATTAACAAAAAAAATTTAATATTATTATAATTATTATTATCATTTAATATAATTTAATATAATATAACATAACATACAATGTCGGAAAGCGAAACATTTGAATTTCAAGCTGAGATTTCTCAACTTCTCAGTTTGATCATCAACACAGTTTATTCTAATAAGGAAATTTTCCTTCGTGAATTGATTTCTAATGCCTCTGATGCTCTTGATAAAATTCGTTATGAATCCCTTTCTCACCCTAAGGAATTAGAAACTGAACCTAAACTTTATATTAGAATCACTCCACACAAAGATGGCGGTATTCTTGATATTCGTGATACAGGTATTGG
>JAKTQT010000665.1:0-10380 GCA_030579355.1 Botryozyma nematodophila | reverse complement strand
ATTATATTATACTATATTATTGTATATTATATTATATTATATTATACTATATTATACTATATTATACTATATTATTGTATATTATTGTATATTATATTATACTATATTATTGTATATTATATTATACTATATTATTATATATTATATTATACTATATTATTATATATTATATTATACTATATTATTATATATTATATTATACTATATCAGACTATTATACTATATCAGACTATCATATACTACATCATACTATATAATATTCCACACATGTTAACTGTATAACTCCTTACTAACTAATAGCTTCCTCGTTCCACAACATATACATGTCAAATGGCTTCTGCTCAAACCAATGTTCAGAATATGCCTTTGCCATTGTGCAAGGTGAAAACTGCTGGTGTTCTAATGTAGCTCCTGCCTCTACCGAATCTCTTTCTGATTGCTCCTCGGATTGTCCCGGTTATCCTTTTGAGCAATGTGGAAACGCAAATAAAGGTCTATATGGATATATTCAATTGCGAACTCCTTCTGAGACTGCACAAGCTTCAACTTCATCTTCTTCATCATCGTCTTCTTCAGAATCAAGCACATCCACTAGTTCTAGCTCGTCTTCTGAGACAAGTTCTTCCACATCTTCTAGTTCCTCTACAAGCTCTTCTACTTCGAGTTCTAGCTCAACCACAACATCTAGTTCTAGCTCTACTAGTTCTTCTAGTTCAACCTCGAGTTCTTCAAGTTCAACCTCGAGCTCTTCAAGTTCAACTTCGAGTTCTTCAAGTTCAACTAGTACGAGTAGTACAAGTAGCTCCAGTAGCTCTAGTAGCTCTACAGAAAGTATTACAAGCAGCAGTACTAGTACCTCCAGTAGTACAAGCACTAGAATAACAACAACTAGTTCACCGCGATTATCAACAATAACATCAAGCTCGGCTGTAATTGGCACAAATAATATACCATCTCCTTCAATAATAATTTCTGTTGTCACATTAACTCCGTCTCTTTCGGTAGTGACTGTAACTCCTAGTGTTTCCTCTCCATCAGACTCAGAGTCTTCATCAAGTTCCTCTACTAATATAAGAGCTATACCTCAATTTTCTTCTAATACCTTATCATCTATATATATAACACCATCAGAATCTTCCTCCGCAACACCATCTTTAGCTTCTCAATTAACTCCAAATCAGAATAATTCTAATAACTCAAATAATTCTGGTTTTTTCGATCAAACTGGAAAAGTCGCTGGAGTATTCACCGTTGTCGGTGTAGTTTCAGCTGCTTTAATCGCTTTGTTAGGTTTACTTCTTTATAGGTGGCATAAAAGAAAAGATCAACAAAACACAGATTCACAATTTTATAATGACGATGATTATATTCCACCAATGTCAGAGAAAAATATGAGTTCGGGTGGTAATAGTTTAATGTTTAAACCTGATGAATCTCCATTCGGCGAAGGAATAGGAGATGGTGTAGGTTCGGCAGCACTGGCAAGTACACATTCAAATATGCGTGGCTTGAGGCCACTTCCTTCGTCAACAGATATGCTTTCTAGTGGCCCAATACGGCATGGAACCTCATATGATCACTTAAATCCTTCTTATGGTAATATTGACCAAAGATTGGATCCACATATAATGATGCAATGGGGTGCAAATTCTTCAAGGGCTTCTTTACGTGATGATCATGACTATTCCAGACGAGTGCTACAAGTCGCTAATCCAGATAATGACGATAGAAGTTTTATGTCAGCATCAGATATAACAACTGAAAACAATCATTTAGGTAAAGACTAAAATATGTTATATTATTATATCATTCACTCAAAAAGAGATTATAATTTTGGATTCACTAATGATTAAGTTAAAATAGTTTTGTTTGCTTTTATTTCCCACTTTACTTTCAGTTCATTAGCTCAGATACCAATATAACAAGGTTTCTTGTTCTATTAGAGTTTTTTTATTATCATTTAAAATCGGTCATTCATTTACTATTATTTTCGTTATTATTCATTCATTTACTGGTTAATCGGTTCATTCATTTATTGGTTTAATCATGCATTGTTTTTTTTTTTTATTATTATTATTTATTTATTTACTGTTTATTCGATTCTTTGTACAGGGTTTTTTATTATTGTTTTTTATTATTAAGTTTTCTTCATCATGGTTTTTTGTTAATTATTGGTTGGGGAAATATTTAATTAATATTTACTTATTTATTTATTCGTTTATTCATTTATTCGTTTATTTATTTATTTAGTTGATTGTCTATTTACCATTTATTTATTTATTTATTTATTTATTTATTTATTTATTTATTTATTTACTTACTTATTTATTTATTTATCTATTCAGTTTGTTCTCTATTTATTTATATTATATTATGTGATGATATTTTTTATGTTTTTTTATATAAATTTAGTTAAATTTATTAATGATTGTATATTATACTAATTTTGGTAAAGATATTTATTTTCTATAGTACAAGAGAATTCAGTATATACATAATAAAAAGCACTTTTGTCCAGCTACACCAATGGATGATAAAATGATAGGAAAATCATAAAAAAAACATAAAATAAAATAAATAAATACAAACACATTAACCATCAATAATTCTAGAATTCATTTTCATCGTCCCCACCATCTTCATCATACATATCATCACCATCATCGAAATATTTTTCTGCATTATAATCTCCATCTTCGTCTTCGTCGAAATCATCTTCCTCATCGTCATCGTCATCCATGTTTTCGTTATCGTTCAAGTCATTGTTATTATTTGTAGTATCGTCTTCTTCACCCGCGAATTTTTCTTTTAATAAATCTAATTTCGAGGATAAATTCGAAGAATTCTTATTTTGATTTAAAATATTAAAATTATTATCTAGAGATGATAATTGAATGAACTTCCTTTTATTTCCAGTTGACCCACCATCGTTTGGGTTTAATGATAATGAACTTGTTGTATTCATATATTTATATAATGTTTTCGGGAAAAATTCAATTATATAAGGATGATCAGATACTAATTTTTTTTTCTTCTTCTTTTTATTTATAGAATTATTTATTGAATCACTAAAAGATTTATTGGTCGCAGCAACAGCTAATAAACTTTCTTGCGTTTTTACTAAATATTTATCAGTGAATCGTTTAATACCATCCCCTAAACCTTCTGTATAAATTGGTTTTGATTGAGCTGCTTTTATGAAGTTTACACTTGAATAATCATTTTTCTTATTATTGCTATTGTTACTAGTACTACTCTCCTTATTAGCTAGCTCAGCTTTTAATAGTCTTTCTTTTGTGGAAAATTCCTCCATTGCTATCTGCTCATCACTAATTTTTGGACAAAAAAATGGACCATCTTTTACTTGCGATCTAAATTCAACAAATTGTAGTGACGCTGATTTTTCTTCTTCATTTGGTTCTTTTATTATGGGCATTACCATTTCAGGAAATAATTCATGAGGTGAACTAATTGGTTTTACATTATCACCATCTCCACCCATAAAGGAAATTCTTCCTTTCCGTCCACCTCTAAATGACATTTCATGAATACTAGTTTATCTATTTTTTGATTCTTATATACAATTTATAAAATTATAATCTATTTGTTTGTTTGTCCTATTTGAGAACAATAATTAATTTTACTTTGATCTTTGATTACTCTATATAAAAAAAATTTACTTCCTTGACAACGACTGTGTACTATGTTCATTTGTATATTTCTTTATTATAAATATACATTTTTTGATACATTTATTATATCGTTAATAAAAGCAAACTTTATATAGATATCCTATTTAGTTTATAATAAGGTATAATTATTTGAATGTGGTTTTGTTAAATGAGATTGATACTATAATAATTATACTTAATAAATCAATTGTTTGTAAACAGAGAAATTCCTCTTCATCTGTTGTTTCTTATTCTTGTATTACTGTGTTTTACGTCTTTTTGCGGGTTAATGAAGATTTCCTGTGTAAATATGGTGATTTCTGTGGGAACTTTTTAATGTGTACCTAAATACGTTAATGTTTTAAAGTTTAATTCAATTTAGTTTTCTTTTTAATATTTTTTATTTTTTTTTTCCAATTAGAAGCTTATTTGTTTATTTTTTATTTTATGATTTGGATTTTCAAATTTAAATCCTAAAAGTATGTGAAAATTAGTATTTCAGTAAATTATTTTGCCAATTTAAGGATTTTAATTATGATGATATGATTTTTATGTATAGAAATAAATTAATTAAAAGATTGTCTTTTTTACAAATTTATTCTAAAAAAAAAAAGACATACTCATGGCTTCACTAAAATAATCAAATATGTAAGAATTGTGTTTTAAAGGTTTTCATTGAAAAACAATTAGAGGTCACTTGCCAACAATAAAACCCCAATCCACATAAACTTGAACCTCACTTTTAATCATTATCCCTTAGTAACTCATAGTATTTTTTAAAATATAGAGATTCTTAAGACAAACTGTATACAATCGCTGGATTAATCAGACGAGGTAATATCCTAAGACCGATGAAGAGGAAAAATATATATTTTATGCTAAGAAGTATAAGCTAAAAAACCATTAATAGAGTAATAATTTATTGAAGTAAATATTTATTGGATAGTAAATATATAGAAACTAAAAGTGTTTTATTATTATATTATATAGCTTCTGGGATAAGGGAGAGCAGTGGATTATAGGTATTATAACATTACAAAAGTTATTAAATTTAAAAATATAGAAGTAAACCTACTGTAGATTTAAAATCCAAAACATATAGTTATTTTCTTTTTTTTTTTTTATTTTTTGTTTATGTATTTTTTATTTGGATGTATTTCAATAGATGGCTAATAAATAAAAGGGAAATGTGCCTTTGATATTTAAAATTAAGATTGCTATTGTAATTAAAAAGGTATTTTCTTGAAAGTATCATTTATTAATTGATGAAAAACAAACAACTACTTAATATTGGTCTAATGGTTATTTCTTGTTACAGCCAAAAATGTTTTATTGTCATTGTATGTTTAAACACTCAAAAAACAATAAACGATAAATGAATCAGTACCTATTGACATATTTATTACAAGTTGACCACAAATAAAAGCAAGTTAGATAAAATAGATGTATGCTCTTAAGGCATCGAGTAAGAATGCGGCTTGATTTAATCTGATACAGCAGAGTCAAAAAAACCCAAACGCCGTAGCCGAACCCTAACCGGAGTTCTAATAACCGGAATTATAATTACAATTAATTTGATGAAGCAAAAAAAAACAAATTAAAGACCTCATTACTGTCTTCGTATATTTAAACAATCTTATTAGTTAAATAGAAACAATAAATAAAATTAAGTGAGAATGTTGATTAAAAGCAGTAGAAGTTCAATTAAATTTAGCAAAAATCTATTTTGTCAATTTAATGGCATCAAAATAAAAAAATCATTTAGTTCCAATTTACATACTAATGAAACTAAAAAAACAGAAAACAGTGGAAAATATCCGGAATTAAGTAAAAAACAAAAAGACTATTTAGATGGATTAATTAGAGTGGATCAAGCTGGAGAACTTGGAGCAGATCTTATCTATGCGGGACAGTATGCAGTGCTTAGTCGTACAAGGCCTGAATTAGAAGGATTAATTAAACATATGTGGGAACAAGAACAACATCATAGAAGTACATTTAATAAATTACAACAAGAACATCGTGTAAGACCAAGTTTGTTAACACCAATATGGAAAGTTGCAGCATATGGTATTGGAGTTGCTACAGCTTTAAAAGGTAAAGAAGCCGCAATGGCCTGTACTGAGGCAGTTGAAACTGTTATTGGTGGACATTATAATGAACAATTACGATTTATTGACAAGGAATTTGGACCTAAATCAGAAATGTATAAATTATCAGGATTTAAAAAATCACCAGAAATTGAATCTTTGGAATCTACAGTTTCACAATTCAGAGATGATGAACTAGAGCATCTTAATACTGCATTGGAAAATGATGCAAAGGAGGCTAGACCTTATTGGTTGCTTACGGAAACCATTATGGTCGGATGCAAGGCGGCTATTTGGTTAGCCAAGAGGTGCTAATGGTGTGTCTACATATATATATGATAGATAGATACATTTAGGGACACATATAAGAATGTATATAGACATTTAAGAACACATATAAGATCACATGTAAGATCACATACAAGAACATATATAAGAGCATATATAAGAACATATAAATACATATAAAGAGACTAATCTTTGCAATTTTATAGTCCCTGTGGCTTCCCTATAATTTAGGAAAAGTAAATTGCTATACATATAACCGAATACCGTTGGCGGTATTCGGTTATTAGTCAAGCACAATGCAAAAAATAGTCATAAGCACAAAATTACCCTCCAAATGATTCAAATACTACAATAAACAAACTGCGATAAATAGTCTTGGATGATTTCTAATCAAACGACATCTTAGATACAATTAAAGTTTATAAATCGAATAAAATAATTTATGGTGTATTTTATGTTTATAAATTTTAATTTTTTACAAAATTTTTTTTACTATTGATTTTATAATTTCTTGTATTATTTGTTAACTATTATTTGTTAATTATCATTTATCACTATCCATCCGCAATGTCAATTTTTAACAAAAATTGTAGAATTGTAATACTATATGGATCAGAAACAGGAAATTCGCAAGATTTGGCTGAACAATTGTTAAGAAAACTTAAAAGACTTCGAATTGTTACAGTTTTGAAGAGCATGAATGAATATGATATTAATGTATTACCATATGAGCATTTAGTAATATTTATTTGTTCTACAACTGGACAAGGTGAAGTTCCTAGTAATATGCAGGCATTTTGGAAAAAATTACTTCGTAGTAATTTACCATCAAATTTATTAGGAAATTTAAATTTTACTAGTATGGGCTTAGGGGATTCATCATATCCTAAGTTTAATTGGACTGTTAAGAAATTACATTCAAGACTTGTTCAATTAGGTGCACAAGAAATTTTTCCTAGAGCCGAATGTGATGATTTGGGTATTGAAGAGCAAACTATTGATGAGACTTTTTTGTATTGGTCAAATAATTTAATTCTTAAATTAATTGAATTATTTAATATTGACCAATCTGAAATTATACCAGATGATCAATTAGTTAGTCCTCAACATCAAATTAATATTTTATATGATGAAGTGAAAATTTTTACAAAAAATGATCATTCAGTTTCCTTAACAAGACCAAGAGTTAGTATTGGTAATATCTATTTGAATAAGAGGCTTTCAAGTCCTGATCATTTCCAAGATGTTAGATTTTTAACTATTCAAGTTGAAGACAATAGTTGTACCAATAATAGTGTTTGTACTAGTAATAACACTAATACTAATAATGGTAATAATAATAACAATAATAATAGTACTGTTAATGGTACCAATAATAACACAAATAGTACTAGTAATACTATTAACAAAATCAATACAAAAAGCCAAACATCAGATTTACATATAAACTGCGGAGATACAGTAGAATTATATCCTGCAAATGATTCTGAAACAGTCCAAGCATTGATCGATGATCAAGATTGGAATGAAATCGCTGATTATCCAATAGAAATTACCCAAAGTGATTCATATTGGACAAATCAACACCCAGTTAAACAATTAACAATCAGGAGTTTATTAACTTATCATTTAGATATAATGGCAATACCACATAAATCATTTTTTGAATTAGCTTATCATTTTACCGATGAATCACATCCAGATTATAAAAATGAGCATGAAAAATTATATGAATTCACAACAATTGAAGGACAAGAAGAATTATATAATTATATAAACAAACCAAGAAGATCAATATTAGAAACAATTTTGGAATTTTATTCTTTAAAAATCCCAATTAAATATTTATTAGATTTAATTCCAAGATTAAGACCAAGGCAATTTTCGATTGCTTCAGATCCAATAACAACTAGAATTAATAAGAGGATCGAATTAGTTATTGCTATTGTAAAATATCGTACTATATTACGTCGTATTAGAAGGGGTGTATGCACTAGATGGATTGAGAAATTAAATCAAGGAGAAAAAATCCCGTTCACAATACATAGATCTTATAAGCCATCTTTTTCAAGAATGATGTCAAATTCTGTTCCTGTTATTTTAGTTGCAACTGGTACTGGTATAGCTCCTATTAGAAGCTTAATTTTTTCTCGCCTCTCGCCGTTTAACTCAAATTATTATATTACAAATGATAATGAAAATTCAATTGTAAATTCAAATTTTGCTGAAACTTTGTTATTTTATGGTTGTAGATCTCCACATAAAGATTTTTTATTTGAATCAGAATGGGATGATCTTGTTAAAAATGAAAAAAAAAATTTAAATTTTAAAATGTTTTCTTGCTTTTCTCAATATGAACATGAGCAAACTGATAAGAATAAAAAAAAATTTAAGAAAAATTACGTACAACATGTCATGTATGAGCATAAAACTAATATTGCTGATTTAATTTTTAATAAATCTGCATTCATTTTCGTTTGTGGTTCTGGTGGAGGAATGGCGAAACAAGTCAGAGAGACGCTGGTTCATATTTTTTTGGAATATAAAAGCATCAAAAATGCAGATTTCAAAAGAGAAGATGCAGATAGATTTTTATTAACTTTAGAAAAGCAAGGTAGATATTTGCAAGAAACTTGGTCATAAAATGGTATGTATTATTATGTTTGTTATGATGATGATCTGATTGTGATAAATATTATTTATTCTAATTTTTGTATTGTTATACTATTATTATATTATTATATTTTATATTATTGTATTGTTAGATTGTTATGTTGTTTATTTTTATACTATTACTATATTATTATACTATTGTATTATTGTATTGTTAGATTGTTATGTTGTTTATTTTTATACTATTATTATTTTTATATTATTATATTTATTACTATTAATACTCTCATACATACGTAAAGATCATTTTGTAGCATCTTTCAATTGAGATTCCAATAGATCAATACGACTCTTCATTCTGCCCACTTGTATTTTAAGTTTGTCGTTATCAGAAAGTAAATTTTCGATTATTGAATTTTCTTCAGAAGTGAGAGAATTTTCATATGATGTTAAATCGTTTTTAAGCATTAAAATTAATGATTTAATATCCTGTTGTTGTTTTTTTAAAATTTTATCATACAAAGAATTACGTGACGATAAATCATTCACTAAATATCGCAAATGATTGTTTTCTAATGAAAGTTCTTCAATTGATTTTTCAGATACAGATGGTACTATATAGAAACTATCTATATTTTGGGATTTTTTATTTGCTGTAAATGATGATGCTGTTAATGATGACGTAGCGGGGTAATCAGTGATATGATTTATATTTGAACTGTATAAATTTTTATTTGATAATAGAATAGATGAGTTTAAAATATTATTTTCCGAATTGTGTGTATTTGACCTTGTTTGATTTAGAGTTTGCGCGGGGTTATTTATTTTATTATATTTATTTTGTTGATTTTGCGGGGTAGTAGAGTGGGGTAACTGTGAAGGTGCAGAAAGTTTATGTGTAGACTTATAAAATAAAGAATCTAAAGAAAGACTAAATCGATTTATAATTTGTTCAAGTGGTTGATTATTTTGTTTGTGAGGAATAGAAGATCTCTGTGGGGTAAGACTCGTAGGGGGTTTTATTGAACCAAACTGACTAGTGGTGCTACTAGTAGTACTACTAAAAGTATTAGTATTCGTATTACTAGTACCCGCCTTAGTATTAGAATATTTTTGAGCCATACGAATATGGTAGTTCAACATCAGTTCAAGTGTACGTAAAACTAAAGGATCTGACGAATCATTCAAAGCCTTTTTGAGCATATCAGCCGCCGACTTATGAGCAGAAGCTGCCTGTACAAAATCAGATTGTAAAACATATTTATCAGCTTGTTTTATTAAGGAATGTGCTTTTAAAAGTGGGGATTCGTTTTGGAGCATACTGTAGATAATATTTACGTTGTGTATTCATATAAATTACATTATTTGATGTTGTAATGGGGTTATTATATATTATGCTACTATATAATACATATTTGTACACTGTTATTTTAGTGTATAGTATTATACTTTATTATACTATGTTATACATATTGTATTATATATTAGATTAGATTATATTGTATTATATTAACTATACTACATTATACTATATTGTATTATATTAACTATACTACATTATACTATATTGTATTATATTAACTATACTACATTATACTATATTGTATTATATTAACTATACTACATTATACTATATTGTATTATATTAACTATACTACATTATACTATATTGTATTATATTAACTATACTACATTATACTATATTGTATTATATTAAC
>JAKTQT010000663.1:0-10422 GCA_030579355.1 Botryozyma nematodophila | reverse complement strand
AAAAAAAGCAGATTTGATTCACTTTACAGTGCGTACAAAATGCAAACATCAGATTTAAAACGCATTAATAGATGTTCATTGCAAAATTTAAAAGAATTACCTGATAGATCAATAGGTAGTTCAACCACTCATAAGGTTCTCAGGATATCAAATGTGGCCACATCTTTGGCATTACTATTTCAAGTAATCCATCGCTCTATTCCATTTTCTTTTCTACTATCAGTTTTTAGACCTTTGAAAAAAACAATTTTTCGACCTCACTCAGTTTTAAAATCTAAATATCTTTATTCATCTTCTTTATACAGAAATAAAAATAATGGTGCAATTAGTTCAAGTAATGCACATAAACATTTTGTGAAGCGTCGAAACCCTCTTTACTTTTTACGTAAAAAGCCAAGTAGTCATTCTGAAAATTTAGTGAATGATCAAGAAAAAAATATAAACACAACTAAAAGATTGTCTTTTCCACATATACTTTCCAACAGGTTACGTATTCGTCGCAAACGTCTTGCAGTTAATTTGGTTTACTAGATAATAGCTTTACGAGATTTATTTTGTTTTGTACTGGATATACTATTGAATCATATTCTAAACAGATAAACTGAGTTATGAGTAGATAGATATATGTAAACGATAAATGGATGAATAGATTAATTAATTATTTAATTTTAAAAACCATGATAACAAGTAAATATGTTAAGCGAGTATAATAATAAACAACTTGATTTACAAATAATATTTTAAAAAGATCAGTTACAATTTGGAATACAATTTTTAAATAAATTTTAAAATATAAATATGAAATAACAAATAATTTTATAATTTGAAAACAATGTACAAATTATATTTTACAATATATATGATGTATTATTCATTCTTGTGAATATTTTCTATTGATATCTAATTATTATAGAATAATACAGAACCGATTCTTAGAGTAAATTTCAGAACTATATAAGCGTATATTTCATCATTTATCAAATAAATTAGCGGTAGACTTTAATAAATAAGCTCCATGACGTACAAAAATAAACAATAGTCAATATTAAAAATGAAAGCACCTAAAATATTTAGAAACAATATTAGCTTTAAATTAATACAAAAAAATGGAATAAAAAATTTAAATAGTTCAAAGGCTAAGCCATATTCATCTTCTTTAGATCCTTTAGATGCTCTAAGTTCACTATTTGATTCTCCTACGGCTAAAATCAAGAGTTCCTCAAGTTCAACTATTAAATATGGAAGTGAAAAAGAACTCGAAAACGATTTAAATGATTTTGATTTTTTAGAAAAATTATTAGGAAAATCAGATAAAACAGATCGACTTTATGAATCAGAAGCGATACTAGCTCAAAATGATAGAAAACTAGTCGGATTAAGACCCTTAAATATTGGTGATAGGAGCGATACACTTCCTGGATCTATCATTAAACATACAGGCGCAGATTTGCCGCCACTATCTAATGCTCATTCGAATCTCATTCGATCTAAAAATAATTCATCTGCTATGATTAAAGCCTTTTTAAAAGAAAAATCACAGTTATGGCATAGACGCAAACCACCATTTTCTTGTAATATTCTGGCTTTATCTTTACTAGATTCAAAGTTTGCGTTAAGAGGAAGAATGTCATTTACTTCCTTAACAGAATGTGGCATACCTTTACCAGACGATTATACTTCTACAAATAATTATTCAAAAGTTAATAAATCGATTTTAAATAATTCAACTTATTTAGAGAAAAATATTATTCTTCCAAATAATAATTATTATTTTGCTTCACGATCGAAGTCAAAATTAAAATGGGAACCAGTGCGTGAAATAAATAAAGATTCCCATTTTAAGTATTTTTTAAAGCATGCTGTTTTACTTTCGTCTACAAACTCATCAAACCTTATTCCTCAATCTATATTGCCACTACTTTTATTTGTACAGTCGTGATTAAAAATCACGTATCAAATATGGTGTAGTATAAAATAATACTAAAATAATTGGAAATCTATTTGCTTGCACATATTTTTGTTATTAATATTTACTACATTAAATTCAAGCCTTTGAATAAATGATTACATAATAATAAGCAAATTATGAGACGGGTATAATTATAAAAACTAAAGACATTCACACCAAAATTTAACACTAATACATTATAAAGAAGTAAAGATTAAAAGATAATACAAACAGAAGAATAAGATTAAAAGATGATACAAACAGAAGAATAAGATTAAAAGATAATACAAACAGAAGAATAAGATTAAAACAGGAGAATAAGAATCAAAACAAGTAATAAGAAGTGGTACAAAGAAAAAATAATTAAAAAATAATTAAAAAAATTAAATTGAAAGTAAAGACAAAGATTAAAAGAAATAATAATACTCAAAGTAAGAAGGGAAATAAGTCAATTTTAAACAAGTATCTTTTACTTAAAATAAACATTCCCTTCTAATGAAATATCCCTGACAGCGTTAATTAATTTATTAACTTCAGGATCGTTAGCTTGATTTTTGTTAGTTTGTTCCACCGAAATCAGTTTTTCAGTCACATTTACATTCTCATTTTCTTCAGCTACCTTTTTTACGCGCGATCGTAAAACCATAGTGCTTAGTCGATTTTTTTTCGAATTTGCAGATATCTTTTGAAGTATATTTTTTTCATCTTTCTGGTGCTTATCTGCTTTTCTGTTTGGGAACAAGTTAGATTTTGCAAAGCTGATTCCATCATTTACCCACGACGGTACTTCATTTGAATCTTCATCACCAGCTCTATTTTTCGATTTGCCATGTTTTTTATGATTTTTTTTCAATTCTTGCAAACGAGTCGCTGCTCTAGAAAGTGCTTTGCGACGTCCACCACGGACAGTTCTACAACCCTTTTCCATTTCTGCGACAGTAGCGGGACTTCCTAATGATTCAACATATTCTCTTGTACGAAAGCCTAGTAAATGAGAAGCAACTCCTGAACTCACTGCTCCGTCTGAGTACCCACCTTCTAAAAGAGAAATAGCTTTCCCATTACAGAATGGTTTAGAAATCATGTTAATAGCATCAAAAGTGAACTGAGAATAAAATTTAGTCGGCAGATGAACATCATGTCTTTGCATATTTGGGTCTTCATATTCTGATGCATCGAATCCAGCAGAAAAAAATACGCATGCATTGAACGGACGAGAAGGATTTGAGTTTTTTTCAACTTGATTTTCCATCTCTTTTTTTTCTTTATTCAACCATTCTACGGCTTTTTCTATCAAAATAATATATTTTTTATCATATAAATCGTCGAATTCTTTCTCCGTGGCAAAAGGCTCCAAATGAATATTCCAAATACAAGCACCGTGAGCCATTAGGCAGACCGAAGCATCTTTTATTCCACTTGCGGTAGCATACCCTGGTTCAGTTGGATAGGAATTTATATCATGCAAGGAAAAATATCCTATTTTTGGACTAGAATATGAATATTCTCTCTCTAATTTTGTATTAGTCTTTGATTCATTGTTATTTTCAAGGTTTGAGCTATTATTTTTTTTTTTTTCATGCATTTTTTCAGTTTCTTCATCTAATAGTCCTGATAAGCGACACGTAATATCTTGACTACCATCCCCATGGTGTAAATCGAAATCTAAAATTACAGCATGGGTAAGATCATACTTGTATGCGGCATATTGAATACCTACATGTACATTATTTATTAAACAGAAACCTGAAGGTATTTCCTTAGCATGACAATGATGTCCAGGAGGTCTTAATCCTATAAACGCGGTGTTTAATTGTATATCAGATTGTACGTTTTGGTTATCAGTATCTTTTTTAGAAAATACTCTATCTATACCAGATTGGATTGCACCTAAAGCGCCTTCTACGGCAGAGATAGTACCGGCTGATAAATAAATATCTCCTGAATGCCAACTTTCAGGGACTTCAAGTTCACCTTTTTTCAAAGTTTCTTCAGAAGCGACGCAAAGTTTAGCTAAATTTTCAGGCCATTCATGACCATGAACTCGATCCACATATTCAGGAAGTTTATTGGGGTCAGACAAATTTACTCTCATAGAAGATAATGAAACTATAAATTGATTCGAAGAATTTGAGGGTATTACATTTACGGTATTATCCTCTTTTTCTCGTTGAAGCAAATTTTCATAATTTACGTTGCTTTCGGTCGTCATAACAGAACTGTATTTAGATACAAGAGATGTTGTCACACCGACACCAACAGAACAAGCTTGTAATCTTTGTGGTCGCTCTACTATTGAGCTTAAATATTGTTTAGGTACCCACCATCTCGAAAACACATGATTATATGATAATGGAGAGAGTATAACGTAAGTAGGATATGAGGTGGATAAATTTTGTAATATAGTTTTATTTTCTGATACATTTGTTCTATATTTTTCTTTACTATTAATATCAAAATCTTCATCGAATTGTAATTTATTTAATTTATTACTCATATCAGTTGTTAAATTATTCTGATTATTAAAATCTTGAATTTTATTTATTTCCATATGAATATTTTCATTATTTGGATTTATTTTTAAATTACTTTGCCCATAGTTAAAGTCAGGATTTTGGTTGAAAGTTTGATTATGTTCAATCTGTTCATTTCTACTCTCAATATTTTGAAAACCAGCTTCATAAATATTATCACGAGAAGGAAACGAAATAGATTCTAAATATTCATCTGAGATAGTAAATTGCGAAAGCATATCTAAGTCATTTTGTGCAACTAAATCAAAATCTATTCCTTCATCTTCAAGCAAGGCAGTAAAAGATGGAAATTTCTTTGGAGCAATAAAATTATTAACTTGACCATCTTTTGTATCCGATTGTATTTTACTATTTTCCATGATGAAAAAAGTATCGTATTTATGGATTAGTTCTTTAATATTATTGTATTTTTAGAGGTTTTATTATTAATACCTAAGTCATCAAATTTATTTGCAACAAAAAAGTACAAATTGAACTTTAAAATCGCGTTTTTACGCGTAGTTGAGATTTGTGATTGAATCCGCTAGCAAATTCGTTGCAAAGGAATTCTAAAACTTATACGACGTAATACGACATATTTTTTAAAGTTTAAAAGAACCCTAATAAAATTAAATCTAGGTATAACAAGTATTCAACCGTTTTCTATTTTGAGGTTTTTGAACAAAATGTATTTACATGTTTAATTTGCAAATAATAAAAAATACTTTTGCAGTCGTGATGTAATATAGCAACCTAGTTTTAAATGCTTGAATTTAAATTTAATATTTGAAGATTTTTTCTTTACTGCACGTTATTTTTCATTTAATATACTATTTTTTCTATGTATTATAAATTGTTTATTTCATATATTTTTTAAATTATGTATTCTTATTTATAATTTAATTTGAACTACTTTATTTGTTTATAAATTATAAGTGTGATTAATTATTTTTATAAATAAAATAACAACAAAGTATTGGATTTAGTATTATATTATATAATATTAACAGTGTATACTTATTAAAAACTATTGACTATTCAAGTTATTACAAATATGCTCTACACAATATTTATTATAAAAACATAATCAATATAAAAATATAATTAATACATTTTAATAAAAATTTATATATGTGTATCAAGTATCAATTTAAGCAGAATATCTGTTTGTATTAACCGTAATTTATATTTGACGGTTATAAAAGACTATAATAGATATCTTTATTCCAAATTGTTATTTTGTATAATGAATCCCAAGCGAAATTGAATCCTATTTTAAATTATAAGTTACTCATTAAAACATATACTGTATTCGAAACAAAAAAAATAATTAAGTGCAGAAAAGCAGTGAATTAAAACTGTGAAAACTATAAATTGAAGTTAAAAAATAGTGATTACTGTGAGATTCGAACTCACGCCCCTTGCGAGATTCGAATACTCTTTATAGTGTACTACAAAGAAGCTTACGCTTGAGTCGAACGCCTTAGACCGCTCGGCCAAGTAACCGAATTTCATAGAAATTTCTATTTCATTAAAATTTCATGCTAGGTTTAAATTACATAAAAAATTATGAAAACTACGTGATTCTACGATAGATAATTAAGAATAATAAGCAGTTAATTAGTTTTAATATTGAAAATTAATTGATAAAATAATTTAATAGCTGAATATATATCAACGCAAAAGTAATTTCTTTTTGAGTAAAATAATATTTGTTTTTATCTATAATTCGGTTTTATTGGTTTTGGCTGCGAAAGATATTGGTCTACTATTTTCCTTTTAGTATAGTTCATCAACGTACTTCTCTGGTACTAATAGAAACTAATATTAACAGAAGACGCAGCTGAGTTTTTTTTTTTTTTGTCTTTTTTGCTATTAACATCATAACTTATTTTTAATTGGTCTTTTATAGCTTATTTATAACATTAATTACTGGTTTTTATTTGTTTATTTATTATTTTTTAGCTCGATTATTTTCACAGCGTTACTTATAGCATTTTTTTTTTTTTTTTTTTTTTTTTTTTTTTTTTTTTTTTTTTTTTTTTTGATATTAACGTCACTGTTTTATATTATCTGCAACTAGAAAACAAGCGAAAATAAGCATTTATAATAAACAAAAAAAGATAACTGATAATAGGTTACGAAGGAAGGGGATAAATAAACAAACCTATTACTTTTATTTTAATTTTTTTCCTTATTTTTTCTTCATATTTTAATAGGTTAAAGAACTTAATATTCATTATCACAGGGCATTTAAAGTTTTTGGTATTTTTGTTTATTTTATATAATATATTTATAAGCATATTTATATAGTATAGAATTTAACTATTCATATAGTGAATTTTGCAAAATGTTTACCCCAAATACATCTAAAATTTCATTTGATACAAAGTCCTCATTAGTTGTTACTGATAAAGAAATCGAGAAACCAATATTGGACGATAGAGAATATAGGATTATCAAATTACCAAATGAATTGGAAGTTCTCCTTATTCATGATGCTGAAACTGATAAAGCCTCCGCAGCTTTGGATGTAAACGTAGGTTCTTTCGCTGATCCAGCAGATCTTAATGGGTTAGCACATTTTTGTGAACATTTGTTATTTTTAGGCACGGAAAAATATCCATCAGAAAATGAATATTCTGCTTATCTTTCTGAAAATGGTGGATATTCAAATGCATACACAGCAAGAGAACATACGAATTATTATTTTGAAGTTAATTCTCCTTATCTTGAAGGTGCTTTAGATAGATTTGCTCAGTTTTTCATCTCTCCACTTTTCAATCCTAGTGGCAAAGATAGAGAAATTAATGCTGTAGATTCAGAGAACAAAAAAAATCTTCAAAATGACGCATGGAGATTGAACCAACTTTATAGCTCTTTATCTAATCCAAATCACCCAACTTTTAAGTTTTCTACTGGTAATTTCACTACATTATCAGAAATACCTATTTCAAAAGGCATAGATGTCAGAGAGGCTTTAATTAATTTTTATCAGTCTCACTATTCTTCAAATATTATGAAGCTAGTAATCCTTGGAAAGGAATCTTTGGATCAATTAGAGTTTTGGGCGACAGAAAAGTTTTCTTCAATAAAAAATAAGGCTGCTCAGCTCCCTTATTATAACGTTCCTCCTTTAAGAGAATCTGATCTCGGTCGTGTAATTTATGCAAAGCCAGTAACTGATAACCAATCTATCGAACTTACATTTCCTTTACCAGATCTTACAAATTTTTATGAAGACCAACCTGGGAATTATTATTCTCATCTTATTGGGCACGAGGCTTCTGGTTCAATTCTTTCTTACCTTAAAAGAAAAGGATGGGCGGTCAATCTTTCTGCCGGTGCAAGACACGTCTGTAAAGGACATGATTTCTTTTTTATAGAAGTTGAACTTACAGATGATGGAGTTAAAAATTGGGAAAAAATAATAATTGTTATATTCCAATATTTGAAACTTTTATCGTTAAATCCAGCTCACGAATGGATTTTTGACGAGTTAAAAGTAGTTTCGCAAACAATCTTTAAGTTCCAACAAAAAAAGAATGCTTCGTCGACAACCTCAAATTTGGCTGCTAAATTACAGAAAACTGAGCTGCCTAGAGATTGGATTCTTAGTGATAGAGTAGTAAGAACATTTTCATCTGAACATATAAACTCTTTAATGTCTTACTTCACGCCCAGTAATTTTTTGATTATGGTTATCTCTAAATCTGTAGAGACAAATGCGAAAGAAAAATGGTATGGAACTGAGTATAGCGTAAAAGAAATGACCGCAGACTTTATTAATAAATTGAGAAATGTCTCATTAAATTCTGAATTACATTTACCTGATAGAAATGAATTTATAGCTACTAATTTTACTGTTAATAAAATTTCTGTGGAATCAAAAGCAAAGGCGCCTACATTGTTAGAGGATTACGAAGGAATACGTTTATGGCATAAAAAAGATGATACATTCTGGGTTCCTGACGCCACTGTAATATTAGAGTTTTTTAATCCTTTGATTCGTTCTTCGCCATCTAATTATGTAAAGTCGTTAACTTATTTTAAATTACTTATGGATGATTTAAATGAAATCTCCTATTTGGCATCTACTGCCGGATTTTATTTCAATATAGCATCTTCGTCTAATGGATTTTTTATTGAACTTTCAGGATTTAATGATAAAATTTCTGTTTTACTCGAATCATTGCTACTAAAAATTAAAAGTTTTGATCCTTCTCAGGATCGATTCGATGTAATAAAAGAAAAGCTTATAAGAGACATGGGGAATTTAGGACTTTCTGTTCCATACATTCAAATTGGTTATTATACAAGACATCTTTTAAATGAAAATTCGTGGACTTTTATTGAATTGTCAAGCGAACTTGAACAATTGTCATTTGAAGATTTTAGAAATTTTTACCCTCTTATACTAAGCCAATTCAACTTGGAAACTTTAGTTATTGGTAATTTAACTAAGGAAGAAAGTGTGAAAATGATTAAGGTAGCAAAAGATATTCTTGATTATCGTCCTTTACATTTATCTCAACTAATTAGGCCCAGATCATATGTTATTCCATGTGGTCGTAGTTCTAAATATGTTGTTTATACTCAAGATAAAAAGAATATAAATTCTTGCATAGAATACTTTTTACAAGTAGGACAAGTGAATTCTCCCCGTACTAAAGCATTATTAAGTATAGTTGCGACAATTTGCAAAGAGCCAGCGTTTGATCAGCTTCGAACTAAAGAGCAGTTAGGATATGTTGTGTTCAGTGGTATCAAAACTATGTTTACTACTGTCGGATATCGTATTCTGATTCAAAGTGAGCGTTCAACGGAATATTTGGAAAAGCGTATAGAGGCATTTTTATTAAAATTTGAAAAAAATCTTGAAACTCTTAAGGAAGAGGTGTATCAGACATACATTAATAGTATTGTGGCAAAGAAGCTTGAGAAGCATAAAAATTTAGGAGAAGAGCAAGATTGGCTATGGAAACGTATTTGTGATGGATATTATGATTTTGTCCAAAATGAAACTGAAGCAGCTATAGTGAAAACTATAAAAAAAGAAGAAGTGATTGAGTTTTTCCGTAAGCACATTTCTGTTAATTCTAAAACTAGAGCCAAATTGGTTGTTCACCTTAAGTCCCATTGTACACCTAGCGAAGGAGAGTTTGCTAGACGTGATATTGTAAACCTTGTACAGTCTATTGGTTTATCATATCATAAACCTCATTTGGATGATATACAAGAAAAGGCAGCTAAGTCAGATTGCTCGATCGATGATTTGGTTGAAGAATTGGTTCAAATACTTATTGCCGATGGTGATTGCTCACCAAACATAGTAACAGAAAAAATAGAAGAAAACAAAGAAAAATTTATGGAGAAATTTGGGAAAATACGAGAATCAGCCAGTGAAGAAGGCAAAGATAAAAAGAGTGACAAAGAAAATAAAAATGAAAGTGTTTGCGTTAATGATAATGAAATAAAAGATAATGATAAAACTATTGATGGACCTGTTAATGTATCTAATGACATTGAAGAAACTATAAAAAATGAATCAGATTACAAGTCTAGTTTGACATTATCTTGCGCTCCATTGCCAGTTAGAAGTTTATCTATTTACAAGGATAATGAGCCTAAACTTTAAGCTTCAAGTTTAAAGTTTTAATTTAGTTTTAGTTTTAGTATGAATTTTGAGTTTGGATGTCTATTTTAGATCTAATGCATGAATTATCAAGTAAATTTTACACATACTCACAAGCATATAAATATATACTTATAAATGCATGTATGAATAATTTCATTTGATGTATTTATATGATTTATTATATAAACGTTGATAAAGTAATTATGGGAAAGGGTTCCTGGCCCTATTTTCGGGAACAAAAAATATAGTGAGCAAATATGGCTAAGGTGCAAATAAATAGAATAAAGCGAAGCAATATATATATATGTATATATAATTTATTT
>JAKTQT010000657.1:0-10499 GCA_030579355.1 Botryozyma nematodophila | reverse complement strand
TTGTGTTTTTCGTTTTATTTCATTTTATCCCATTCAGTTGTTTTCTTTTACTTACGTTTGTATTGTATGGTTTATTTTTATTTTTTTAAAATTTATTTTTGTTTTTTTTTTTTTGTTTTTCTCTCTTTTATTACTTGTTAATTTTTTTTATTAACTTTCGTTTTACTTTACAACGCAATTTTTGTTTGTCTATTCTTTTTTGATTGCTTTTTATTTTTTTTACTCTTTATTAACATTTAGATTGCACATTATATACATTCATTATTAATAAACACATCTAAATATTTAATATAAATATTAAATATTTATATCAAGCAATATGTACCACACTCCGTATGACGCATACGAAGAGGATGATCCATATGCTGGATATAACCAAAATGGAAATCCTGTAGGAGCAGATGGTTCTGCTCAGGATATTCATCATCAACAGCAACAACAACAAAATTCACAACAAAACCATTATTATGATTCTTATCCCATGGATGGCTCACAACAGAATTCCGCACAAGCTTATTATGATGAGGATTATTCTCAGGGACATGGTCATACTCCAGTAAATGGAAATAATGTTCCTGGTGGCTCAGGTACTCCAGGCGGTGTACCTGGTAGTGCTGGAGGCGGCGGCTATTATGCCCCTAATGCACAAATGTCTGCCGTTGGTCCAAATGGTGAATATTATGATCCATCAGTAAATGGTATGGGAGGTTATAATCAACCAATGGATGGTTATTCTGATTACAATCAAAATGCTATCCCAGGTGGAGCTGTACCAGGCTCAGAAATGGATTATTATCCGCAAGATGACGGTTCTGCTTCTGCTTCTGGTTATATGGATCCTTATATGCAACAACAACAACATCAACGTATGATGCAAGGTCAAGGTAATATGCCAATGAATATGGGTCCTCCTCCACCTCCAGGTTCAGCTGCAAATGCTTATCGTCCTGATTCTTCACAAATTTCTTATAATGCTAGATCAAGTGGTGCATCAACTCCAATTTATGGTATGGATTATTCTTCAAATGTTTTACCTCCTGGTCAACGATCAAGAGAACCTTATCCTGCTTGGACAACTGAAAATCAAATTCCAGTTTCTAAAGAAGAAATTGAAGAAATTTTTATGGATTTAACCGATAAATTTGGATTCCAAAGAGATTCAATGCGTAACATGTTCGATCATTTCTTAACTTTGTTAGATTCAAGAGCTTCTCGTATGACTCCAAATCAAGCTTTACTTTCCCTCCATGCTGATTATATAGGTGGTGATAACGCAAATTATAGAAAATGGTATTTTTCTGCTCATTTAGATTTAGATGATGCTGTAGGTTTTAGAAATATGAAATTAGGAAAAGGTTCCTCTCCAAAAAAAGTAAAACGTTCTTGTATGGGTAAGAAGAAACATGTTAAAACATCCCCACAACGTCCTAATGAATCTTCTGATGATGCTGTAAAAAGAACTCTTCAAGAATTAGAAGGTGATCATTCACTCGAAGCTGCTGAATATCGTTGGAAAACTCAAATGAATCAAATGTCACAACATGAACGTGCAAGACAAATTGCTCTTTATCTTCTTATTTGGGGTGAAGCCGGTCAAGTGCGTTTTTGTCCAGAAACAATGTGTTTTATTTTTAAATGCATGGATGATTATCTTCAATCTCCACTTTGTCAACAACGTGTCGATCCTGTACCAGAATTTGAATTTCTTAATAATGTTATAACTCCCTTATATAGATATATTCGCGATCAAGGTTATGAAATTGTTAATGGTCGCTTTTTACGTCGTGAACGTGATCTTGATAAAGTTATTGGTTATGATGATATCAATCAACTCTTTTGGTACCCAGAAGGTATTGCCCGTATTGTCTTACAAGATGATACTCGTATTGTAGATCTCCCTCCAGAAGAACGTTATCTTAAGTTTGGTGAAGTTGACTGGAAACGTGTCTTCTTTAAAACGTATAAAGAAAGAAGATCTTGGTTCCATATGGCTGTTAATTTTAATCGTATCTGGGTTATTCACGTTACTGTATTCTGGTTTTATACTGCTTACAATGCTCCAACAATTTATACTTGGCGTTACATGCAACTTTTTAATAATCAACCTTTAGGTCAAACTCATTGGAGTGCCGTTGGCACTGGTGGTGCTATTGCTGCTTTGATTCAAATTGTTGCCACATTAGCTGAATGGTCTTTTGTTCCTCGACATTGGGCTGGTGCTCAACATTTAACTAGACGGTTAATTGCGTTGATTGTAATCTTTTGTATTAATTTTGCTCCTACTGTTTACGTTTTTGGTTTTGTTCCTATTGAACGTGAAGATCGTCCGGCTCACATTGTTGGTGTTATACAATTTTTTATTGCATTAGCCACTCTTTTATACTTTTCTGTGGTTCCTTTAGGTGCCTTATTTGGAAACTATTTATCTGGAAATTCACGTCGTTATGTTGCTTCCCAAACTTTTACTGCTTCTTATCATAAACTTACCGGTTACAATATGTGGATGTCTTATGGTGTATGGCTTTTAGTATTTGCCGCAAAAATGGCTGAATCTTACTATTTCCTTACTCTCTCTATTCGTGATCCTATTCGTTATTTATCCACAATGTCAATGGATCGATGTATAGGAGATACATACATGAAAACATACCTTTGTAAGCAGCATGCTCACATTGTACTTATTATGATGATTCTCACAGATTTGATTTTTTTCTTCCTTGATACTTATTTATGGTACATTATTGTAAACACTGTACTTTCAGTTGCAATTTCATTTTATTTGGGTGTTTCCCTTTGGACTCCATGGAGAAATATTTACTCTCGTCTTCCAAAGCGTATTTACTCGAAAATTTTGGCGACGGCGGATATGGAGATCAAATATAAACCTAAAGTACTCATTTCACAAATTTGGAACGCAATCGTTATTTCAATGTATCGTGAACATTTACTTGCAATCGATCATGTTCAAAAACTTCTTTATCATCAAGTTCCTTCAGATGTAGAAGGTAAACGTACTCTTCGAGCTCCTACTTTTTTCGTTTCCCAGGATGATCAAGCTCAAGTTTCAAAAGATTTCTTCCCATTGAATTCAGAAGCTGAACGTCGTATTTCTTTCTTTGCGCAATCACTTGCAACTCCTATGCCTGAACCACTTCCTATTGATAATATGCCAACTTTTTCAGTTCTTGTACCACATTATGCTGAAAAGATTCTTCTTTCTCTACGTGAAATTATCCGAGAAGATGATCAGTTTTCCCGCGTAACTTTACTTGAATATCTTAAACAGCTTTATCCTGTTGAATGGGATTGTTTTGTAAAAGATACTAAGATTCTTGCTGAAGAAACTTCTGGAGACGGTGGATTTTCTGCCTCTGATTTTGAAAAAGACACTCAGACAACCGTTAAGAATAAAATTGATGATTTACCATTTTATTGTATTGGTTTTAAATCTGCAGCTCCTGAGTATACTCTTCGCACCCGTATATGGGCGTCGCTTCGTTCACAAACTTTATATCGTACTGTTTCTGGATTTATGAATTATGCTCGTGCTATTAAATTGCTTTATCGTGTTGAAAATCCTGAAATCGTACAAATGTTTGGCGGAAATACTGAAAAACTTGAACGCGAACTTGAAAGAATGGCAAGACGTAAATTTAAATTTATTATTTCTATGCAACGTCTTGCCAAGTTCAAACCTGATGAAGCCGAAAACGCAGAATTTTTGCTTCGTGCTTATCCCGATTTACAAATTGCTTACTTGGATGAAGAACCACCTTTGAATGAAAATGAGGAACCTCGTATTTTCTCTGCTTTAATTGACGGTCACTGCCCAATTATGGAGAATGGTCGTAGACGTCCAAAATTCCGTATTCAACTTTCTGGTAACCCTATTCTTGGTGATGGTAAATCTGATAACCAAAATCACGCTATTGTCTTTTATCGTGGTGAATACATCCAACTTATTGATGCTAATCAAGACAATTATCTTGAAGAATGTCTTAAAATTCGTTCAGTTCTTGCTGAGTTTGAGGAAATGACCATTGAAAATGTGAATCCATATACTCCAGGAATTCAATCTGAAACTCCTTTTGCTCCTGTTGCTATTCTTGGTGCTCGTGAGTACATTTTCTCAGAGAATGTTGGTATTCTTGGTGATATTGCTGCAGGCAAAGAACAGACATTCGGAACTCTTTTCGCTCGTACTCTTTCTCAAATTGGTGGTAAACTTCATTATGGTCATCCAGATTTTCTTAATGGTGTTTATATGACTACTCGTGGTGGTGTTTCTAAAGCACAAAAAGGTCTTCATCTTAACGAAGATATTTACGCTGGTATGACTGCTTTATGTCGTGGTGGTCGTATAAAACATTGTGAATATTATCAATGTGGTAAAGGTCGTGATCTCGGTTTTGGTTCAATTCTTAATTTCACAACAAAGATTGGTACTGGTATGGGTGAACAAATTTTGTCTCGTGAATATTACTACTTAGGTACTCAACTTCCACTCGATCGTTTCTTGTCTTTTTATTATGCTCATCCTGGTTTCCATATTAACAATTTGTTCATTATTTGTTCAGTACAATTCTTTATGCTTACACTTATCAATATCGCCTCACTTATTTCTCAGTCAATTAAATGTTTATATAACCGAAATCTTCCTATTACCGATGTACTTATTCCTACTGGCTGTTACAATCTTGAGCCAGTTTTAGGATGGGTAGAGCGTTGTATTCTCTCTATTTTCATTGTGTTCTTTATTTCATTTGTGCCTCTTTGTGTACAGGAGCTTATGGAACGTGGTATTTGGCGATCAGCAGTCCGTCTTGCTAAGCAACTTCTTTCACTTTCTCCATTATTTGAAGTCTTTGTTTGTCAAATTTACGCTAATTCTATTCTTACCGATCTTTCTTTTGGAGGTGCTCGATATATCGGTACTGGTCGTGGCTTTGCAACTGCTCGTATTCCTTTTTCAGTACTTTACTCTCGGTTTGCTAATGCTTCCACGTATTTTGGTATTCGAAGTATGATTATGCTTATTTTTGCGACAATTACGATGTGGAAGGCTGCGCTTTTATGGTTTTGGATGTCTCTTCTTGCCCTTGTTGTAGCTCCTGTAGTATATAATCCACATCAATTTTCTTGGACAGATTTCTTTGTTGACTATCGCGATTTCATTCGTTGGATGTCTCGTGGTAATACAACTTGGCATAAAAATTCTTGGATTGGATATTGTCGTCTTTCACGTACAAGAATTACAGGTTATAAGCGAAAGACACTTGGTGAACTTTCAGAATCATTATCTGGAGATATTCCACGTGCCGGATTCTCAAATGTATTTTTTGCAGAAATTTTTGCACCGGTCATTGTCGCAATTGCTTGTTTTATTCCATATACTTTTTACAACTCATATAATGGTGTAAAGAATGTAGATCCTTCTAATTCAATTATTAGATTGGCAATCTGTTCTTTTGTTCCAATAGGTGTTAATGCTGGTTGTATGTTACTTCTTGGATCATGTGCTTGCTGTGCAGGACCGTTATTTGGATTATGTTGTAAGAAAACACCAGCGGTTCTTGCTGGTATTGGTCATGGTGTTGCAGTTATTGTAAATGTAGTATTTTTTGAAGTTATGTGGTTTTTCCAAGGATGGGATTTTGGTGGTATGCTTATTGGTATCACAGCAATGTTTGCGATTCAAAGAGTTTTCTTTAAACTTTGCACAATTTTCTTGCTCACACGTGAATTTAAGCATGATCACTCTAATCGAGCATGGTGGTCAGGTAAATGGTATGGACAAAAATTAGGATGGATGGCTTGGTCGCAACCTTCTCGTGAATTTGTTTGTAAGACATTAGAAATGTCTGCCTTTGCGTCAGATTTTTATATTGGTCATATTATTCTCTTTATGCAATTCCCATTATTAATGGTTCCAATGATTGATAGATGGCACTCGATGATGTTGTTTTGGTTAAGACCTTCAAGACAAATTCGTCCACCTATCTTTTCAATGAAACAAAATCGTCTTAGAAAACGTATTGTTAAAAAATATGCAACACTTTATTTCACTTTATTAATTATTTTCCTTTGTGTTGTCATTATTCCAGCAGTTGCAGGACCTCAAATGAAAGCTGAAACGATTAACAACCAGATTAAAAAATACTTACCTGGATTAATTCAAATTAATGGATTATTTAACAATGATACAGGTGCAAATGCACCATTCATATTTCTGGGCTTTGGAGTATGCTACATCAGTGAAGCAACTCAAATCACAAATTCCAATGTCAATTGTTATTACTTCTGCATCTTATCCTGGAGATGAAACGTTTTCCAAAATATACGCAACAATGACAAAAGCGGCTTAGAAAAACGTATATTTCAAACTTATACTGATTTATATATAAATTTTTATTTATTTATTTTAAAAAATATGGGAAAAGTATGAAAAAAATCCGAAAAATAAAAAAAAAAATTATTTACTGTTTCATTGTTCTGTCATTGTTTCTTTATATTTATTTTACATTTTTTGCTTGGAATGTTATTTAAAAAAGTTACTTTTCTCATCATTATTATTGTTTTGTTGTCTTGTATAGATTTGTAAGTCTATTTATTTATGGTTTTATTTGATCATTTTATATATTTTGTTGTTGTGTTATTGGTTTTAGTTTTACACACAAGTTCAATACATTCATTATTGTTTAGTTTTATTTATTATTTGTTATTGTTTATGTATATGTACATGTTTACTTATTTTGTTTGTTAGTGTATTTTTTTTTATTGTTCATAAATTGTAAATTTGATATTATTGTGCCGAAATTCAAATACTGGACTTGGTAGCATGTATATATGAAGTTACATAGGGAATGTTTTAACTATGTTCAATGTATTATGTAATTATTTTAATATATTACTCATCCATCCATCGTTGAAATAACTGAACCCCAAATGAAGATTATTACCGTTTTCGGTAAGAATTAATAATAATATTAATAAATAAGTGGATAAATTGAATTTATGTATTAATCTTTTTTCTTATTTACTTATTTATTTAATTAATATTATGGCATATGATATTCCTGGAAAATCGCTTCCCAGAAAAGTTACAGGAGAGAAATATTCGCCGAGTAGTGATAACTCGACAGACTCGACTAGTTTGGCTGGTTCGACTGGTTCTACTAATTTTACTGAAGTGACTGGTTCCAATTTGTCTGGTGAGTATTAATCAGATTATTATTTTTATTATTTTTATTATTTTTTTTTATTTTATTTTTTCGTTCGTGTGATTATTGTATATGTTTATTTCTAACTATTATAGAGAAAAATGGTAAATTAAAAAATGTCAAAGGTGGTACTAAAGGGAATACTAGATTGAATAATAAATTAGGTGTCAAGTTAGGTGAAAAGAGTGAAAAAAATGAAAAAATTAATGACAAGACAGGGAAATCTGGTGAAAAACTTAAAACTAAAATAAATATTGATACTTGCAATCATTTAAACAGACTACTAGCATCAACTTCTCATGATATGGCAATAAAAGCTTATTCTCAAGCAATAAAATTAAAAGTTATTCTGGAATCAAATGGACTTAAGATATTAAAAGAGAATGATTATAATTCACAGAATCAATTTGGAGATGTTAATAATACTAGCACTAATAATAGCAGTAACAAGAGAAAAATAGAAATTTCTAACCCTTCTTTAAAAGCATTGAAAAATATAGAAAAAGATTTATATACATGCACTTTTTGCGGTGATATATTTGGCATAAAGTTGATCTGTTTACAATGCAGTCAAATTTCTTGTTTGGCTAACAAACATTCATTGAAACATGCAAAATCAACAGGACATCTGTTTGGTGAGTTTACTTTATTTAAATAATTTATAAATATATATATATATGCTCATTTACATATAAATATACACAAGCATGTTTACATATACATAAATATATATACTTTATTCATAAGAATATCTATTTGTGTGTGTGAACGACTTGCATGTGTTTTCACATTACTCTAAATTCATTTTTATGTCTTCATTCAAAATATCTGGCTTTTTATGTTCAAAGATGAATTAAATAATAAAGGACTATTTTTAGAATGCAAATAAGGACTATTATTTTACATATGACTATATCTATCTTCTTTTATATTCACTTACTTGAGTATATATCTTTATTCATATATATTCACATAGGATTCTAACCTTTAGGCATCGAGGAAACATCAGGAAATATTTATTGCCATTCGTGTCATGATTTTGTTCTTCACCCCGTATTTAACAAAGTCAGAAATGAATGCATTCAAAAATATAGAAGTGTGTATCATAAAATATTATAAGTTAAAATATTATATTTATTAGAATATAACTAACTATAGATAAAAACTTAATACATCAATTCACATCCAAAGAACTAACCCTCATCAAGGAAAATACAAAAGATCCTGATGCGAGGGCATGTAATGGGTTAAGAGGATTGCAAAATTTAGGTGCTACTTGCTTTATGTCTGTAATATTGCAATCATTAATTCATAATCCAATAGTACGTAATGATTTTCTTTCTGGAGGCCATGATTCTAGATTTTGTAAACGAGAGAATTGCATGGGTTGTCGCTTAGATGAAATCTTTACAGAGTTTTACACCTCAACATCTACACTTGGATATGGTCCTTCAAAACTACTAGCAACCGCATGGAAAACCCAAAGGAACTTGGCTGGTTATTCTGAACAAGATGCCCATGAATTTCTACAGTTTATTTTAAATCAACTTCATTTAACTTCAAATTTAGTACAGGAATCTGAAGTTCATGGATCCATTATGTCAAATGGTGATGGAGATAAACCTATTATAAAATGTAATTGCATTGTACATAGAGCATTTTGTGGATTATTGCAATCTGATATTACTTGTAAAAAATGTAATTCTGTCAAAACAACCTATGATCCAATGATGGATTTAAGTTTAGATATTAATTCGACAGAATCTGAGATATTATTAGAAGATTGCTTAAGAAAATTCACCGCTTCTGAAAAATTAGATACAAAACTAACTTGCTCTTCTTGTAACAGCCCTCAGGACGTTGAAAAAAAGCTTCTCATTAAACGTTTACCTGTTGTTCTTTGCATTCAACTAAAAAGATTCCAGCATAAAACTTCGGTTTCTTCAAAGATTGACAAGCATGTTTCTTTCCCTTTACAAATTGACTTTAATTCTTATACCTCGAATTTGTTAAATGTTCCAGATGACAAACATGTTTCTAAGAAAAAAAGAACTAAAAATGGATCAGTTTCAAAAGAAGTTTCTTCACGGAATAATCATTACATTTATGAACTATTTGCGGTTATTGTACATCATGGATTAATTTCTACAGGACATTACACTTGCTACATAAAAAATAACCAGGGGTTGGTATGTACTATATTCACTTTTTACACTTATTTTATTTTCTTTTCTTTTGTTTTATTTTATTTGCTAATTTGCATCTAGTGGTTTCATTTTGATGATACTATGATTACACTTGTAGAAGAGAGCACAGTGAGAAATTCACAGGCGTAAGTGTTTAATTATTTTTAAAAAACTTTGGACTAATAACTGCTGGCGAATTACATACTAATTACTAACTTTGTTTAGCTATTTACTGATATATATAATAAAAACCATTTCATAATAAAAACAGTAGCATAAAATATTTATAGACGGACTTTTAAAAAGGAATATTTACTTTTAATAAATAAAAATAATAATAATAGTAAAATGATAGCGAAGTAAATAAATGAAATTTTTTGCATTATAATTGTAGAGTACGCTTGATTCTAGTTGATTGCTGCAATTTAAGTTCTCATTTATTGTGCAACAGAATTTTTATGCATGATAAAATAAATTTACTTAGAAATTATTATGTATTTTATAAAATATATTCTCTAGCAAATTATCAATTATTGAAGTAAAAAAAATAAAAAAAACTAATCGAGTTCTTTTTATTTTTTTTATTTCATATCATACTTTACTATTTATTCGTAAATGTGTCATATTCTACATAGAGATAAAATGATTACTAGTAATAAAATACCTGTATTTTCCATGATTGTCTTTAAATGATATAAAAAAATTTTACGTACTTCACTACCATTAATCACAAGAAGTCTTCAGATACTGTGGCTTGTGTGATCTGTGCGGTAATAACTAAAACAAACAAAATACTGAGTAAAGACAAAAATAAGTAGAAATTTATTTCATTTTTAAACTAAAAATACTAACAATCTAATAAATTAAAAGAAAAAATTATAATTTTTGTGCAATCAATTGCTAATTAGAATAATGACGTTAGTTGTGTTTAAATACTAAATTAATATGCAATTGATTATATTTTCTGCGACTGGAGTAAATCACTTAATCAATAAACATAGAAAATAAAAGTTCAATTTAGTAAAATAGATATAGAAACTGTTTAGTTTTGGAAAAAAATAAATAGTCTATTAAAATGAAGCATTAAAAAAAT
>JAKTQT010000656.1:0-10501 GCA_030579355.1 Botryozyma nematodophila | reverse complement strand
GTATATACTCACAAATGTTTATAGTATTCCAACTTATAAACATTTCGTAAGACTTCATAATACTTACATTGATATGGTATAATATGATGAACGTAAAAAATGATAGATAATAAAATGATATGAAAGTAAAATAATATGATATATAAAAGGTAATAAAGTATATAATTTGGTAATTGTAAAGTGTAGAATATATTATAATAGTAATTACAGTAGTAATAGGAATAATATAAGACAATCTAATACAATAATAATTATAGTAAGAATAATCTAATACAATATTAATTATAAAAAGAGTATTATAATATAATATCTTATAATCGTAATAGCATAAAGATTCAGAGTATAAAGAATTAAGGCATTATGTAAATGAAAGCGACTCAATAGAAAACAACGTGGTTTTAGTGCATCATAGCAACTGTTTCTATAGCAATAGTATGCATCTGTTTATTTACTAGATAGAAAACGATAAAAACCTAAACACACAGTATCCTTAAAATCCTATTATTATACTTCACCAACAGTATTCAAGACATCTATACTATAGTTGTATATTCATATACAATAGTAATATTTATATGTGCATATAAATATTCGCATATATATATTTATATATATATTTGTTTTTGTTTATTTGTATATATATATAAATATATATATACACATATACCCATTACATTTTAAGCATTATAAGCATTATAAGCATTATAAGCATTATATACGCATACACACGTATACGTATAGATATAAACGATAAATATTAGCAATATCTATACCTATATTTACATTTATATTTATATTTATAAGTGAAGTTATACTTAAATAACCTTATAAGCACATAATTTGTTTTTTTTTTGTTTTATTTAATTAGGACTAATTACATCAATAATTTAACAGTTAGCATTTAAGTGGATTCCTTTTAAACCAGTGGTTGTTATTTAGATTTCTCTATAGGCTAGTACTTTTATGTACTATGAATATTTACAATTATTTTTATATATACATTTGTTTACATTGATAACTGTGATACTATAAGAGAATTTACATAAACCCTCACTTCGTCTTTATATTTATTTTTACTTGTTAATTTCCTTATTCGTCTATATTTTTATACTGACGGAATGATCCTTGGTTATATTTTTGCATTGTTTTTCGCATTAGCAAACGCAGTTAATGTCCCCTTCACCTCCTGTCTTTCATCTGCAATATCTAATTTTGAAAACGCCACCTATTTTTCTCCTTATATAGTTGATGTTTCATATTCAAAATCTGAGGAGCTTGTAACTGTTTTAGTTTATGGTGTCGTTACCGGTGAAATAGTTGATCAACATGGTGACTATTTAACTTCCTTAGAAACCTATGTTAGAATACTTGATTGGACTCAGGTTAATAATTTTGCACGCTTTTGTGGAACAATTCAAGGTTCTTGCCCTCTTTCCTCGTTATCATCAGGTTCAACCTCCTCTGCTTTAATAGAAACTTCTTTTCCTTTAGATTCTTCTAGTCAACTCGCTGATATAGATGTTATTATTAGAATCATTTCTCCATCATCTGCAACTTTAGGTTGTGTTGAATTTAACTTTTCTCAAGCTTTTTCTTCCCCTGTTTCAAATGTTTTTAGATATATACCACTCACCATTTTATTGTGTTTAGGTGCTATCACTACTTTCGCTGCAATGTATAATCCTTGGACTGGTTCCACAAATTTCTTCTTTTTCACTACAAATTTTGGTCAGGATCCTGATGCTTTAAGACTACAAACTCCAACTTTTACTGACTGTTTACAATATATTCAATTTGTTGTTTTATCCTCAGCACTTTCTTTAAATTATCCATCTTTCATTCAGCCAATAGCTTCTAAGTTTGCTTGGGCTTTAGGCTTATTTGATATCTCTTTTGTTTCTCACAAAACTTCTTCAACTTTTTCAGTTGTGAAGGATAATATTTATGCTCCAACTCCATTTAATTTATATCCTCTCGAAAAATTAGGTCAGTACACAGGTTTAGCAACTGCTTCTGATGTTTGGACTTCATTCGTTGTTTGGATTTTGGTTTTATACGCCGCCATTTTGATAATATCCCAATTGGGTTTTGTTCTAAGATATGCTTGGGTGAAATTTGCTTCAAATGGTCAACGGGACCTTAGACAAAAATATTGGCAAACGATTGGTGGTTTAACTCTTAGATTATTTTTAAATTTATTCTCTTTGCCTTTAGTAACTTTTTGTTGTTGGCAATTTTTTATTGCTACCGTAACTGATGATGCAAATCCAGTTGCAACTGCTTTTGCAGCAATCGTTTTCATTTTATATCTCGCTCTATTTGGTTCAGCCCTTTTTTGGATTCTAACAACCCGTTTGCATCCTTCCCTTTTGTTTTCTGATCTCTCCACACTTTTACTAGTTGGACCCTTATACAACACGGCAACCGAAAGGGGTGTTCTTTGCTCATCTATTGCTCCAACTGTTGTAACTATTCTTCGTGGTATAGCTTTTGGTGCTTTACAAGCCTCTGGTATTGCTCAAATTGTTGTATTAGCTCTTGTCGAACTTTCTTATGCCTCGGCAATTTATATTTTTCGCCCCTATCACCCAACCACTTCTATGAATGCATACTATTTTGTTTTATCCTGTTTTAGATTTTTAGTTATTATGTTTTCTATTGCATTTATCCCTTCTCTGAAAACTTCCTCTCCTATTAGAGGCTGGATCGGCTATCTAATTCTTCTTCTTCATGGCATAGTTTTAATATTTATCTTTTCTACCCAGGCTTTAGCTACTTTGATTGAAACAATCCTTAGATTATTTGGTTATGGTGATGACCGTGCTGCATTTAAATGGTTATTTACTAATCCTGCTTATGCAAATTCAGTTTCTTCTAATAGTAGCTCCTCATCCTTTTTCAAGAAAGGTCTAAAACTCTCTTCAGTCTCGAAAGAATACTCTTCTATTTATTCATCAGCGGCCTCTTCCACAGGTCCTTACTCAGATTCAAATTCACATGTAGGGTCCGTTTCAGAATACTCTCATCCATCATATATGTCTGGTCCGAACTCCAGTTTCAATAAATCAAGATTTTCAAGTACTCTATCCTCAAATTTACCTATGCTTTTACCATATCGCGATGAGAATTATGATTTTGGTTTGTCGGATTTGGCTTTTTCAGCACAGGATGATATGCAGAACATGAATCTTGGCAATGATCCAAGTAAAATTAACGACGCAAAAGGTGGTCAATTTAATACCAAGGATGATAGTTACCCACCGTATGATAGGTATACTGGTAATGCCGCAAGAGTTTTATCTAATCATGAAGAAGGGGCTGGATATTATCGTGCTCCTAGGAAAATTAGACATAAAAAACAATCACAATCGAGTGACTTAAAAGCTACAGAGCTTCGTGATCCACAATCTAAACGTGCTCGTCGCACTACTTACAAACAAAATTCTCATGGTACTAATCAAAGTAAGAGCATTTCTTCTCCTGCTTCTTCTGCCGCAACATCGTTTTCGCGTGCTTCCTCAATGTCCTCAGCCACTAGCTCTTCAACGTCTTCAATATCGCGCGCAACTAGTTTTTCGCAATCTAGTTCTTCTTTTCCACGAAGAAACACATCTGCATCATCTAGGTCAGTTGATTCGCTGGCTTCTTCTACAATCACAGAATCAAGCGTATCTACGACTACAAATCCTACTGTTGCCAATGCAATGGTGGCGCGAGCAATAGTTCCTAAACGACATGTTCGAATGGATTTAGCAATTCCAGAATCAAACTCTCACAAGCGTACTTCATCAAACGTTGATTATGCTGTGCGTGAAGCAGATGTTTACTTTACAAGAAGGCGTAATCAACCTTTATCAGATTCGATTCCCTCTAGGAGGTTCCATACTGGACCTGCAGACCCTACAGGAAAATCATCAGCCTGGCTGCAAAAGCAACAGCTATCTCACATGGAATCCTCGAATGACAATATGCAAGCAGTTAATTCCATGGATGGGTCTGGTCTAGATGAATCAGGAGGTGGCGTTCGCAACTCACTTTCTGGGGGCATAACACGTGCTGTAAGCGGAATTTTAGGCAAGTTCATGAAACCTATTTCAAATAATTCTCAAACACGAGGATTTGAAGTTGTTCGGTCTCGACCCATGCTTGAAACTGAAGTGCAGAGAGGTGAAATCACAGAGCTAAAACCAGTAGGTCATGCAACTTCAGATCAAATTAATAATCTTGGCAATGCCAATCAGAACGGAAATTCAAATTCTATAATACAGGATAGAAACAGTGCCTCGTTCCGAGGGGTGACCAATGGATTCGAACACCGTCCTGCTAATATGCGAAAGTCTTTCGCATCAAACTTAAACGAGATAAAATCAGTATCTTCCTCTCCTTCTCCTGTTAATGTTTTAGGTGTGCGAAATCATCCGCCTTCACAATCAGCTCGTACTACTAGAGAAACGGTAAATCCTTTTGTATTTAGTGAATCAGAAGACTTTGATGAAGTTTCTCTACAAAGTGCGCAAAGCCATATTTCTGGTTCTAGTAATGCTGATGAATCAAGTGAAAGTAATAATAATAGTTACTCATACATTCAACGAGAAAATGACAATTCATCTTGGAAGAATGATGATGTTGACGATTATGAAGAGCATGATGAAAGTGAATACGCCAATAATAATGTAGGAGGAGATCACAATAGAAATAGCCGGCCATATTATTTTGATAGGAACGCTGAAGTGTATGGATTTGTTGGTGCTTTACCAAACGAAGATGATGCAGACGATGATGATGGAGATAATAGTAGATTTATCCCTGAAATTGGTCATGTAGCATCTGCTCGTGTTGCTGATTCGATACACAATTCAAGCCACTCATTAGTTCCAGAACACATTGCTCGGATTGTTACGGAAGAGTACGATGAATATCACGAATAAGTATGAATTTTTTTGTTGTCTTTGGTTTCTGTTTTATGTTTTTTTAAAAAAAAAATTTTAATTCTTTATTTATTATTTATTTATTATTTATTTATTATTTATTTATTATTTATTTATTATTTATTTATTATTTATTTATTATTTATTTATTATTTATTTATTATTTATTTATTATTTATTTATTATTTATTTATTCTTGGTTTGTTGTCTATTTATTTACTTATCTATTTTCGATTGATTTGTGATTTACTTGTATTCTATATTTTCGTGTTTTTTCGTTTCTTTTTTATTTATGTGTTATGAAGGTTGTTTTTTGGTATGCAAGATTTATGTCAATTAAATATGATAAATATTAAATATTCAACAATATATGCTTTAATTGTATATTTCAAAAATTAATCACAAATATATCCTATAAACTCTTATAACTTTGTTGCAATAAATGTGAATCAATTACATTTGTTTATTAGAGTTGATTTTTTTATTTTGCTTCAGCAAAGTTGTAATAGTACAAGTGGGATTGCTCTTCAACTACATAAGACGAAAGAAAACCTCTAATCTGTATAAATTCTTATAAATTCTTTTCAAAGTTTCTTTTTTTGGGGAAAATTTAAATAAGCAGATTTTAATTATTGTAATTTAATAGAAATCTTATTTTGAATTATGATGATTTATAATGATTTATGATACTTTTTAGTAATTTACATGACTGTTTCTGTATTTGGAAGGTTATTTTGTTTGTTTTGTTTATGTAATTTTACAAGATTTGTTATGTAATCTGTTTTTATTCTTTGTTAGTAACTACACCACTCACTAGGTTAAAAGCATACTGTGGAACAAACACGATTATATTAAGTGATAAAAAAATGAACAATAATAAAGATTCATAGTATTTAATAAATAAAAATAATCGACAAAATTTAAGAAATTATTTTATAAAAATAACAAATAATATTTCACTCATTTTAAATTATAAATTATTTATCAAAGTGTAAAAGAAAACACACTAAATATAAAAAATAACATAAAATTAGGTTAAATTCAAAATGCCAGAACACCCAACTGTTGTTGTTGCAGAATCTATGCTGGGTGAAACCCATTTAGAAGATGGAATTAAAAATATATCTAAAATATGGCGTATCTGTGCAGTTTTTTGTGCATTATTATTATGTTTATGCGCAGGATCAATTTCAACGTATTCACTTTATTCCTTAGAACTTGCAAGAAGTTTAAATATGACACAATTAGAAATAAATGCAATTTCTATTTCTGGTGAGGTTGGAATGTATGCCTCAGTTCCTATTTTAGGTTTTCTTGTAGATCGATATGGACCGGCTCCACTTTCTTTGATTTCTGCTTCTTTTTTTGGTCCTGCATATCTTGTTTTAATGGAATTTTTTCCTGTGAATTCAAATTCTCCATTAAATAATGATTTGATTTTAGATATAAGTGAAAAAACAATTAGTACTAATTCGATTGTGATTATTTATATGATTTGCTTTGCATTTATTGGTGCAGGCACCAGTGCTATGTATCTAAGTGGCATAGTTTCATGTGCAAAGTCATTTATAGATTCTCCTTATACTGGAATCGCTATTTCTCTTCCAGTAACATTTTTTGGAACTTCTAGTCTTATGTTTGCGCAAATAATTTCTCGTTCTTTTTATTCCAATAGTTCTAACGAACGTATTGTTAATGTTCGTAATCTTTTTCTTTTCTATTCGATTTTGACTACATTAGTTGGTATGAGTGGAGGTATTTTTTTAAGAATTGAAAAAGATTCTGATTTAGGTAGTGACTTTTTAATAGAAAGCAGTTATGAAAATGAAAATACGCCATTGTTAAGGAATAATAATCAACATACCAATACTACAACTGAAATTGATGAAAATGCAAAATGGAAAGCTGCTTTTTATAAATTTATAAAAGATCCTACAATGTGGAGTTTTGGTTTAGGTTTGTTTTCATTTTTAGGATCTTCAGAAATGTTTATAAATAACATCGGCTCTCTTTTTTCCGTTCCTTCTTTTCATGTATCGATTTTTTATTTATGTTCTACTATTTCAAGAATAATAGCTGGCCTCTCGTGTGATATTGCATCTTCATATAATATTTCTTGTTTAAACGTTTTACTTTTTTTTGGTTTTATTAGTTTTTGCTCGAATTGTGCGATTGCAATATTTGGTACAAATATTCCATGTGATTATTTACTTTCTACTGGAATAGGAACTGGCTATGGGGCTATGTTTACATTTGGACCATTGATTATTGGTAAAGTTTGGGGTTCTGATTATTTTGGTACAAACTGGGGGTTATTGACATTATTTATTGCTTTGGGTTCTGTCATTTATGGTATTATTTATGGTTTAGTATTTGACAATCATTCGGATGGACCTATTTGTGATGATATTTCTTGCTATAGAACTACTTTTATCATTACTAGTGTTTCATGTGCGGCTGGTTTGATTTTTTGGTTCAGAAACAGTGTAATATGGAAAAAGAATAATATTGATGTTTAGTATATGATTAGTTAACTTTTTTTTTTTTTGTCCTTCATTTCTTTTTGATCATGTTTATTTTTTTTTTTCACTTTTGCATATTTTTTTTTTCTTTGGCGTATTTTTTGCTATAATAAATTTTTGTTCTTTCTTTTTTAATTAATCGGTGATTTTCTCGTCTAGGAGTGTTTGTTTGATAATTTTCAATCTATATTATTTATGCATAAAGGCAATTGACCTTTCGTTTTACATTTTTAAATTAAGTGTTTACTATTAATATCAAGCCTCGTAAATTATTATTTATTGCTATGAAATCAATATATTTTATATGAATCCCAATGTTATTGAAAGAGAATTCGATGGATTGATGTATATATGAACATATCCTGGATTTTTAGTTTTTTTTATTTAGTATATATTCATGCCTGTATATAGTTTTATAATAGTATGGATATATACTTATGATAAATGAGTTTGGATCGTGGTAATATTTTATTACGTAGTCATTTTTAATGAACATTTATATTAAGTATTTATTACACTGTTAATCGTAAGGTTTGACTATAATAGTGGGAGTTTTTCAATATTTTCGACTTTTAAAATAGCTGAGTACTTACAAGAAATAACAATCATTGTGATACATTAGAGTGAATACTTTCACTTGTTTAACTAGAAAGGCTACTTTTACTAAATAAGCAAACAATATACGTAACTTAGTATGCCGAATATTAAATCTCATTTTTTTAGAAAAAAGAATAAAAGAAATAAAATAAAATATTTGATAATTTAATATTCGGGACTTTTAAATTGATAAAACTTGACTCTCGTAAAATGAAACGTGAGCTTTCTAATATAATGATACATATGATAATTATCCAAATAAACAGATATCTTTGCATTTATTTAATATGGATTACTTTATAAGTAATGTATAACTTATAGCTATTACAGTTCTACCTAATAACAAACAAATAGCTTCATCTATATTATTAACTTTACTTAAACTAGACTGGAATTTATAAATTTAAAATCTGCAAATTCAAGTCGTTTGTTGAGCAACGATGTGCATTTGATATCGCGTTATTTGCATATGTAGTTCAGCAGATTGTTTGTATATTTTGTGACCGGGTAACTCTGTTTTGTATATGTTTTTTATCTTCACAGCATAATGTGTTAGATGGAAATATGCTTAAATATATAATTTATCAAATTTTTTATTTAGTATATCATTAAAATCGTTTTTTTATATATTTTACTAAATTATTCGATGTAAATTGATCATTAATCGTTTCATTGTTTAAAAATTATATATTTCCATTGAATAAGTTATAATATCATTTTTCTAAAGAAAATTTTGTGAAATATAAATAAAAAATGACAAAATCTTAAATTAAAATGTAGCAAAAAAAAAAGATAGTTAAAAATATAATCATTTTATTAACAAAAAAACTAAATACTGTTTTCAATTAGATTAAATACCTTATTAAATTTGGGATGCTTTATCGATATTTCCCCAGATTAAATCACATAGTAATACTTGATAATACAATCCTGCAAACATATTACTACGTATTATCAAAGATTACGCAGACACTTTTCATGGCAGCCATTTAAAGATAAAATTAAGAAAACCCAAGTCTCTTTAATACATATTATGTCGTATTTACAAGTAATTAGTAAATTTGTTAAGATAGTCTATTAGCTTATTATGAAATACGTTTTTTCGTCAACTTATTTAAAATATCATTTATAGTGTAGAAAACCGATCTTCAGCTGCAAAAACAACCAGGATAGTGTGAAAAAAAGGAAAAACGGGAAAAACTAAACTAATTGTATATTTAAAGACTCAAAGTTTATTAATATCAAAAGGACTAATAGTCTACTTTTTTTTTTTTTTTTTTTTTTTTTTATCGCAAGATTTATTATTCAATATGATGAGAAATAAGGAGGTTTTGTCATCCGGGACAATGGTCATTGTAGGGTCTCATCAAGTTATGATTGAGCGATACATTTCAGAAGGTTTGTTTAATTTATCTTTTTTTAAGTTTCTTCCCTATAAACTATTAATCAAGTTTATAAATATTGTTGTGTTTTTAATTTTTTGGGGCAATATTTTTCTCATTTTTCCTATTTATTACTTTCATAAATCTTTAATAGCCATAATTATTATTAACATTTATTTTAGGTGGTTTTGCACTCGTTTATTTGGTCCAAATAGTTTCACCAATAACTTTACACCCCTCTGCAGTTTTAAAAAGGGTATACGTTCCCAGCAAAGATCAACTAGGGACGCTAAGAGTCGAAGTAGACACTCTGGTATGACTTTTTTGTTACTTATTATTATATTAATTAATAAAAATGAGGAAAAAAAAATATGTTATGAAGGAAATTTGTTGGGGATTTACTAACTAGATCAGAAACGATTAAAGGGACATAAAAATATAGTGTCATACATAGATTCACACGCCTCTCATTTAGCTAATGATGGCTATGAAGTTTTCCTGTTAATGGAATATTGTCCTGGTGCGTTATTATGATTTTATATATATATATATATATATATATATATATATATTTGTTTGTGTTACAAGGATTATAATTAACTTTTATCTCACGATTTATTTTAACAAGGTGGTGGGCTTATTGATTTCATGAATACTCGACTACAAACTCGTCTTACTGAAGCAGAAATACTTAAAATAATGGCAGATATAGGGGAAGGCGTAGCCTGCATGCATTATCAAAAACCTCCAATAGTTCATAGAGACTTGAAAATAGAAAACGTTTTAATAGGGGCAGACGGAACTTTTAAACTATGCGATTTTGGATCCTCCTCTCCCCCATTACCAGTACCCACGTCAGCGAAAGAATTTAAAGATTTAGAGCATGATATTTTACATAACACGACTGTACAATATAGATCTCCAGAAATGATTGACATATATAGAAGACAACCAATCGATGAAAAATCTGACATATGGGCTTTAGGTGTTTTGTTGTATAAACTATGCTATTACACAACCCCTTTTGAAAATGAATCTAAGCTTGCATGGCTTAATGGAAATTTTAAATTTC
>JAKTQT010000650.1:0-10574 GCA_030579355.1 Botryozyma nematodophila | reverse complement strand
AAAAAATAATAATAATAATAATAAAAATAATAATTTTGCATCTATATATATATATATATATATATATATATATATATAAATATATGTATAAATGTATACTTTTTAAAAAAATAGAAATTTTATAATATATCATATAGTATAAAATCAAATTTTCTAATAAAAATGCCTACAGTGTCTTCAGAGACATTACAGAAATTACAATTTCAAATTCCTTCAATAAGGAATATTTGCATTTTAGCACATGTAGACCACGGAAAAACTTCATTGACTGATAGTTTACTTGCTAGTAATGGAATTATTTCATCTAAATTAGCAGGGAAGGTAAGATATTTAGATTCTAGAGAAGATGAACAACAAAGAGGAATTACAATGGAAGCTAGTGCAATATCTTTATATTTTAGAATTTTAACACATAGTTCTAAAGAAACTTCTAATCAAAATAACACTGATAAAAATTTAAATACATTAAAAAATTCTCAAACTAAAAATGACGAAAATATTAAAGAATATTTAATAAATTTAATTGATTCTCCTGGTCATATAGATTTTTCAACAGAAGTTTCAACTGCTTCAAGATTATGTGATGGCGCATTAATTTTAGTAGATGTAGTCGAAGGAGTTTGTTCACAAACTGTAAATGTTCTTCGTCAAACTTGGATAGATGAAATAAAACCAATTCTTGTATTTAATAAAATTGATAGATTAATTACAGAACTTAAAATGTCACCAGTTGAAGCCTATTTTCATTTAACAAAATTATTAGAAGATGTTAATGCAGTTATGGGTTCATTTTATACTGGTGATAGAATGCAAGAAGATTTATTATGGCGAGAATCAAACGAAAAAAATAATGAAAAAAGTTTATTTATTGAAAAAGATGATGAAGATATATATTTTAATCCACAAAAAGGTGATGTAATATTTGCAAGTGCTATAGACGGTTGGGCTTTTTCTATTTCTCAATTTGCTTCTATTTATGAAAGAAAATTAGGAATGAAAAGAACAGTTTTAGAGAAAGTTTTATGGGGAGATTTTTATTATGATAATGCAACTAAAAAAGTTAAACCTGGCAGGAAAAATGAAGGAAAATCAACTGTACCCTTATTTGCAAAATTATGTCTTGAAAATATTTGGTCTGTTTATAATTCTGTAATTATAAATAGAGATACTGACAAAATAAATTCTATAACTAAAGCTCTCGGAATTAAATTATTACCAAGAGACTTGCGTTCAAAAGATGAAAAAAATTTATTAATAAGTATAATGTCACAATGGCTACCAATATCAAGTGCAATTTTATTATCTGTTACAAATATAATTCCTAATCCTTTAGAAGCTCAAAAATTAAGAATGCCCAAAATTCTTTCAAATTTACCGGAGAATCAAAAAATAGATTCTAAATTAAAAGATTCAATAGTTAATTGTGATAAAAATGGTCCTGTGGTTGCTTATGTCTCTAAAATGGTTGCCATACCTAAAGAAGATTTAGATGTTGCTAAAAGGAGTAAAGAAAATTTATCGGAGGAAGAAATGCAACATCTTCGTACTATTGCTAGAGAAAAAGCTGAAAGCTTAAGAAGGCAAAACGAAATTAATGAGGAATTAAATTCAACACAGTCTTATACTTTAGGACAAACTAGTCTATCGGATGATTTGGCTAAACTAAATTTGGAAGAAAATGGTAGCGAAGATTCTGAAAATTTACTTAAAGAAAATGAAGATGTATTAATTGCTTTTTCTAGAGTCTATTCTGGGACGTTGAAAGTTGGGGATGAGGTTTATGTATTAGGTCCCAAGTATTCCCCAAGCTCGCCAAATAAGCATATACATAAAACGACAGTTAAAGGTTTATACATACTTATGGGAAGAGAACTTTACAAATTAAGCAATGTTCCTGCTGGGAATATTGTAGGAATCGAAGGGCTTGATGGCAAAATTATTAAAAATGGCACTATATGTTCTCAGAGTGATTGCTTAAATTTAACAGGATCGAATATTGCGTCGGCACCTATTGTGAGGGTTGCAGTTGAGCCAGTAGATATTTCTAAAATGAATCAACTTGAAAAGGGATTAAAACTTCTAAATCAAGCTGATCCATGTGTGCAAATTATAGAAGAAGAAACGGGTGAACATATAATGCTTTGTGCTGGGGAGTTACATTTGGAGCGATGTTTAAAGGATTTAAGGGAGAGATTTGCGAAAGTAGAAATTCAATCTTCTAAACCAATTGTACCCTTCAGAGAAACTATTATTATTGCTGATGAAATGAAACCTTTAAAAGATGACCTTCCTCGTGGTTTTACAAAGTTTGTCTTAGGTAATGCTACTATTAATTTACGAACAGTCCCTCTCCCTCCTGCCGTGAGTAATTTTTTACTAGAACAACCTCAAAGTATAAGGCATTTACTAAACTATTTTAAAATTGAGAAAGATCTAATCACAAAGGATACTATCAAAGATGAAGATGATGATCTAGAAAACTTTAATTCGGATTTAAATGATTTTAATAAGAGAGTTTTGCCGCCATTAATATTCAAAGAAAAACTTTCAGAAACATTTAATGTACCAGAAGGAGACAAATATTTTAATGTTTCAAAGTTATTCACCCCTGATGATATTTGTGCTTTTGGATCTAAGAGAGTTGGTGCAAATATTTTAGTAAATAAAAGTAATTTAAAAATTCCAAATGTTTTTCTTAACTCAGTTCAGTTGAAGTCTAATGATCCTGTACAAAATGGAATTATAGATGGACTACGTAATGGATTTCAGCATGCAATGGCACAAGGACCATTATGTGCAGAACCAGTTCAAGGCGTAGCGTGCATTATAGATAGTGTGGAATATAATTATGAATCCACATCAGAAAATTCATCGAAGGATAATGATAATGAAAAAAAGGACGCAATTAAAGAAGAAAATGTAAATACATTACAAATAAGCGCCCAAGCTAATAAAGGAATTCGCAATAGTATTATGCAAGGCTTTCTCCAATGGTCTCCTCGCATATGTTTAGCCGTTTATTCTTGCCAGATACAAGCTACCACAGAGGTGCTAGGTAAAGTTTATCAAGTGATAACTAAAAGGAGAGGAAGGATTACCCAAGAAGTTATGGAAGAAGGTAGCTCATTTTTTACAATTACGGCCGCTTTGCCGGTGGCTGAATCTTTTGGATTTTCAGATGACATTAGAAAAAAAACATCTGGATCTGCATCACCTTTGTTAATATTTGCCGGCTTTGAAATTTTAGACGAAGACCCATTTTGGGTTCCAACTACGGAGGAAGAACTAGAAGATTTAGGGGAACTAGCTGATAAGGAAAATGTGGCAAAAAGGTACGTGGACACTATCCGAAAGCGGAAAGGACTTTTTGTGGAAAACAAAGTTGTTGAACGGGCAGATAAACAAAGAACACTAAAAAAATAAAGAATATGTACAAAAGATATAATTTTTTTTAAAAAAAAAATCGGAAATCAAAAGTTCTATTAACTATTTTTTAAATTTTATTTCTTTAAAAGTTTAAGAAAATAATGAAAAAATAATGTATGATATGTATGAAATTAATGAATGCTTTATTTATTTATTGTAAAATCAACTATTATTGTTCATAATCCCACCAACCTTCTAAATATGTAGCTAAATTAACTTTGTCTTCGGCTTTTAAGTGTTTGGTAAGGTCAAATGAATCATCCTGTGCTTCCTCTCCCTTTACTAGACCATTTCCAAACCAAGCAAACCGATTTTTTTGCGGTAATCTTGATTCATAAACCCAATCTTCCCAGCGAGGGTCTAAAATCGCTCTAGCCCGGTGGGAAGCACTACCTGGCCAGGTAGCAGTTATTTTACCCCCAATTACTCCAGCGTTATACCAAGAGCGACAATGCTCAGAAAAAACTGTGCGAGGGAAAAATGAATCAGCATATTCTTGAAAATCAACAGTGGCTTCAACCGATGGCTGAATTGATTTTAATGACTGTGTGCGAAGCTTCCGCAATATTTTACATACGTATGTAGCAGAAGTTTCCATACTAAATTGAACAGTGCCGCCGTGATTTCCTGAAAAAGGACCATAAATACTAAAAAGATTTTTATAGTGAGGAATTGCTAACCCAAAATAACTCCATGGGAAGCCTTTATTTGTGTCTGTTTTTTCATCATACTTTATGTCCCAAACATCTCTGAGATCAACACCCAGTTCGTTTATAATTGGGAATGTTGGAACAAAACTAGTATCAAATCCAGTTGCAGCTATTATAACATCAACTGATGTTTCTTTACCATCATCGGTAATGAAACCATCAGGAGTAAATTTTTTAATTCCTTGCTGTATTAAATTGACATTTGGTTTCGATAAAGATTGAAGATAGAATCTGCCTGGAGTTGGCCGACGGCAACCAACAGGAAAGTCAGGTTTCAGTACAGAGTCATAAATTTTTTCAAAATCCTTACCAAGACGTTTTTTAGCAATATTTACGTATATTTCTTCTAAGGCCTTGTTATCTTCAGAACCTTTAATGTAAGAAGAGTATCTATAAAATTGTGAGTTTTCAATTTCTTTACGAAATTTTATATATGCATCTGTATCATTCGCAAATAAATTTTTTTGTTTATCTGAAAAAACTGCATCAGCATAAGTTTCTTCATCCTTATTATCTCCGAAAGAAGTTGCTATCCATGTTTTGTGGCGTGCGACATGTTCAACTTTTTTTGCGTTATTCGCTAGATAGGGTAAAATTTGTATCCCGCTTGCACCATTCCCTATTAGTGCAACAGATTTATCTTTAAAATCAATTGAGTCATCCCATTGTGAAGAATGGAATTTAGGTCCTTTGAATGCGTCTATTCCTGGAGGAAATTTCCATGCATTAAAATGCCCTAAAGCAATAATTAAAGCGTGGAAGCTATCAGTATTTTTAATATCATTATCGGTTTTGGATTTAGAATTTTGGGAATCAACTGAATTTGAAGTTACATTCCAAATTCCGTTTTCGTCGTCCCATTCCGCACCTTTCACCAAAGTGGAAAAGCGTATATTATTGTTTATATTAAACTTTTTTGCTAAGCTTTGCCAATATTGCAAAATTTCGCTTCCTGGTGCCCAATGTTCTGACCATTGTGTGTTTGGAGCAAATGATGCTTGATATGCATGCGCAGGAACATCACAGCGAACCCCAGGATATGTATTTTCCCACCATGTGCCACCTACAGATGGATTTTTATCATATATAGTTAAATCAACATGGGGTACTTTTTGTTTTATTAGAATACCTGTTATAATACCTGCAATTCCAGCACCTACAATAGCAACTTTTATAGGGGGTAAATCATCTATTGCATGATCTACTAATTCAGCCAATGGTGGACTATTTCGTTTATAATAATCTTCACAAGTAGTCCGAGCCTTCCTTACCCGTTCTTCTAAAGATAAATCGTTAACATCTGCAGTCATCCTTTTTATTCTGGTTTTAATTCTGAAATAAATATAGGTTTGGAATTCAAAATTTTTTAAATATTAAATGCAACAAACAAACGATCGAGGCTTATATGCTGAGCGCGTCAATCTGTAAAAGTGAATAACTAAGTTCGACATAAAATTACAATAAAGAATATTAAACTTCTAAATTAAATACATAGCCAATAATAAAAAAAATATATAAATAATGAGCTAGGCATAGCATATAAATAATTTCTACATGTTTGATAAACTATATTGTAAATAATTAGTGATAATTTGCAAGCTAGAGCCGATGACGCGATGATTGCGAATTGTTCGGTTGGAAACTAAGCAGTGATTTTTATACGCGGTTTACATTTTTACATATCCGGTACTATGCAAAAAAAATTGTAAATATTATTCCTAGAAAATTCAGGCAAGAAACTTTAAATAAAATTTGTTTTTCGGTTTGTATGTATTAATAAGTGGAATATGGTCTACAGTGTCTCATCTTAGTCATCAAATCAAATAAAAAGGAAAAATAAAAAAATATGTATAGTATAAAAATCAAGAGTATGAATGCATAAAATAATGAGAAGTATTTATAAAATAAAAATTAAAATAACGTAGATTAAAAATTCTATATTTATTTTATGATTCTTTTTATTTATACGTAAAAGTATGTATATAGTTACTATTTTATTTGTAACTAGTAAACTCTTTTCCTGGTGTTGTGTCGGAATTTGTTTGATGTCTTTATATTTTTGGAGCACCGTATCGCTTGGAAATATAGAATAACTCCTCAGATGCTTCTGCTCCCTTAGCAAGTTGTTCAATATAATCAGGCTCGAATTCCAGTGGGCTCTTGCGACCTCGTACAAAGTATTCCTTTAACTTATTGATCAACCCAGATTCAACATCATATTGACTATATACATGATAATAGCAGTTGTTTTGAGTTTCAGCTAAACGTTCTTTTTCATATTTTATTTGAGTATCTGTATCAGGAAGTTTCTTTGCTCCAGAAAATACGCCTGCGACTGCAGCTGCTTCTGCCTCAATAGAACCCCATTTGAGTGGAGTAACTGGGACTCCAACAAACGCAAGTGTAGGCTCTTTTATGGAAAAAACATGTAAGTACAAATCTGAAATACGAGATCCTGAAGAAACGGTTTTTTGATCAGAAGTTATTGAAACGTAGTCTTTGATATAGGGATAATGCCAATGATATCCAGTAGCAAGAATAATCTTATCATATTTTTCTTCTGTATCATCATTAAATATAACTGACCCATTCTTTGCATTTAATGCCTTCAATCCTGGCTTGTTTATTATTCCTTCAGATGATGATGCTCTCTCTAACCATGGATAAAAAAAATTATTAGAGCGGCGTGAAATTGTGACTGATTTAGCGGTTTTAAAAATTTCTTGAATAATATCAACAGCTGTAAGAGAGTGTCCAACTATGAGTACATTTTTATTAATAAAACTTGAACCATCTCTATAATGCTTAGAATGTAAAATAGTGCCAGGATATTTTTGATTAAATTCAGAAAATCCATTAATTATTGGAAAATTAGGTACACTATAATGTCCAGATGCACAAATTAATGCGTCGTAGTGTTCCGTATACCATTTTTCCAATTTGTTTCCATTATTTTCAGAATATTCTCTAAGATATAAAACCCATTTAAAAACTCCATTTATTTTTTTCCTTTCAGCTTTTTCTACACTTGTCCTCGTTCGAATATGATTTCTTGCCAACTCATCACCTTTTATACTATTATCACTTACAAATGATGTTAAATATTTTTTCAACTCCGTATGTTTTAAAAACGGGTTTAACTCTTTATCTTCAGATGTAGAAATTTTATTTAAATACGAAAAACGAGTAAGTGGTGCTGGAATATTTGTAAATAAATTAGTATATGCTGCAGATTTATCCCATACAGTTCTTTCATCATTAAATTTTCTTTCAAATGGACTTGTAACTGAAGATTTTTTTAATTTTTCTTCACTGGGGATTGATTCATGAATAGGAGCTAATTTATATGGATCATTATAATTTCCAGAATTAATAAGATCTTGCTTTGGTAATGCAGGATCAGGTTTTTCTGAATAGTTCCATATACCACCTAAACTATCATTTCTTTCGAAAAGAGTTATTTTTTTAAAAGCAGGGTTTTTAAGTTTATAGTCATTATTTTTGAAATAATTATAGATTGCACTTGTCTCATTACCTTCTGCGTTTGGAGTATTGAGCAATTCAATTAGTGTTGTTAAACCTGATGGTCCTCCACCAACTATAGCAACAGATTCAATAACCATATTATTTTATACCGTACAATTTGATAAATTTAATATAACATCCATAAGTATTTATATACATCTTTTACTTTGTATTCCGGAGTTTAAATTTTTGAGGTACCAAGCCTTTCATCATTTTACGCCATTCTTTAACCCATTTAACAATTAGCCTAAGCGGTAAGAGTTAAACTCACGTGACATAATAAATATGTATTACCTCCAAATACATTTTAATAGTGCACTCCTATGTAATGACGCACTAATCATATTCATTGGCTACAAAATTCCTATTTTATAATAAACTAATAGCGATAATATAAATAATAAAGTAAAATATATAATTAGAACATTAGTTAAATAAATTTAGAATAATTAACAGTAAGTCTGTCTCTAATTTTTTAAATAATTCATTATTCAAAATTATAATATATCGCAATAATATATTTATGTAAATTTTTAAGTTATTAATTGAGCTAAGGATTATTTTTTTTTTTCTAATTTCTAGTTTATTACCTATTCATTGAAATTTTATCAAGTATATCTATGACTGTATATAATTATAATTTACATACTAAAATAAGACAAAAATCTAATAAAAAAAGGTATTAATTCTAATACAATACACTTCCATAACAACACATAAAAACAATTTCTGTATTTAGAAATAAATTGTCTATTCTATAATTGATTAAAACAGTAACCCTTGTCTGTGACCAAAAAAGAATTTTATATTCCCTAAATAATAAAAAAAAAAATGGAAAAAGGAAAAATGCGTTTGTTTGTATTACATAGTAATATAAAAATATTATTATTTAAGATGATTCTATTACCATGGTAACTAAATTTGTGTAGTGAATACTCCAAAATTAATCTCTTGTTATTTTACTTGGATAGTCAAAGAGGTGGTAAAAAAAAAATGATACCAGAAATAATATTCTAATATTATAGGTATCGAACACATTGGGCTTAATTAGTAGATATTTTACATAAGTTTATTAAAGAATTTCTTTGTATAGGAGTCTTTTTTGAATTTACAACGCTTAATAATTATAGAATATTTTTTTCAATTTTTTCAAATTTTTTTTTTTAAAGAAATTTTTTTTTTTTTTTTCTACTTTTTTTGAGTGTATTTATCAAAATGTCAAGTGCTAATCAAGCCCAACTTCAAGCTTTACAAAATCAATGTCAAGGATTTTTAAGAAAAGCCGTTCAGGTTGGTGTTCAAACACCAGAAGGCCAAGAATTAATTCAACGCGCTCAAAAACTAAAACAATTAATAGATAGATTTCAATCTAGCTCATCTTTACCTAACATGCAAAATTCTTCTCAAATCCAGACGCAATCTCAATCTCAGTCTCAGCCTCAATCACAACCTCAGAATTTTCAGCAGGCTCAATCTCAAGTTCCAATACAACAACAGCCAAATTTACCTATAAATTCGCCTATTCAGCAGAATATTAATCCTCAACAATCACCGATTCGGGCACAAGGTCCTTTAACTCCAGGTAGTGTGGCATTAGGTTCTCCTCAAATAAATAGTTCAAACATTTCAAATAATTCATCTTATTTTAATAACAATAATAATAATAATAATATTCAACAACAACAGCAGATGCAGCAAACAAATCAAGTTCAAATTGATGCTCAACAAATTCAAAATGCAAGAATACAACAGCAACAACAATATTTTAAATCACTTACACCAACAGAACAACAAAATTTTAGAAGAAATCAATTAACGCAAATTAAAACAATTATGGCAGAATTGGAAAATAAAAAAAATAAATTAGAGCAAAATCTTATTGAAAATAAAAATCTCACTGAGCAAGAAAAAGAAACAATTAATGCACACAGAAAAACTGTTCTTTCACGTTTAGATAAGTATAGACCATTAGCGAGCTCTATCATGGAACAAATGCAACGTTTTGTTCTTCAGCAATCGCGAAATCAACAACAGTCACAACAACTTCCTATGAGACACCAGCAATCAGCTTCTCCGCCACCTACACAACAACAGCTTCAAATACAGCAGCAACAAAAGCATCAAAATTTATCTTTACAACAAGGACATAGTGCTCAACAAATGGTTTTCCAACAACAACCTCACTCAATCGATTCTCCGAATATTGATCTACAAAGAAATATACAACAACAACAAACACCTTTAATTATGAATCAACAACAACCTGTTACTTCTCAAGGTTCAACGCCTGTACAATCTCAAAACCTTCCCCAAGGAGCGAGTGTTCAATCTTATCAGCAACAAATCCCTCAACAGCAGCAAATTCGGAATTCTCAAATTCAGCAGTCTGCTAATATCGCGGTAAATCCAACTCCAGCTTTGAACAATCAACAATTATATAATACTCAGAATAATTTGTCAACCCAAAAAATGCGTGGAAATTCTCAAACACCAAATCTATCACATGCTACTACATCTTCGCCAGCAACCCCACAGCACGCTACCCTTAAGAATATTGCTCAAACTCAATCACAATTAAATCCCACACCATCAATAGAGACTGGCCAACCTTTAAGTCGGATTAATTCTGATAGAAATAAAGAATCACTTTCAGCGCAACCTAATCCTCCACCCCCTCCTTCATCAGCACACGCGACTAAAGTGGCTATTCCCTCAGCACCAATCCCAGCTACTATTAATGTGAGTTCACCACCTCCTACTATTGTTAGAGCAAGTAGGCCGACATTAACTGGTGGATATGCAACTCCTAACCCTGTTTTAAATACACCTGTAAATATAAGAGCGCCTGCCTATGACGTTCCAGGGGATAGGATTTTGTCTAAACGAAGACTAACTGAACTTGTGCGAAATGTT
>JAKTQT010000648.1:0-10578 GCA_030579355.1 Botryozyma nematodophila | reverse complement strand
CTTTGGAGATTGTATTCTTATAAAGACTTTAAAATTATTTGAAGGTCAAATTAATTAACAGGATATATGATCAAAAGCAAAACTTTTGTTGGAAACCTTTGGGGTGGCTTATTATTTAATTTTTAAAAATAAAGGGGTCTTACTTTTTAAATCATGATGATTAACTACTATTACCATTTAATTACTTTGGAACATTTTCATTCTAATATATGAATAAAGGAATAAAACGAAAAATAACAATAACTAATAAATCAATATAATAACTGTGCAATTGGGGCTATAGTCACTTGTCCTAGGATTGGTTGAAATGTACGCGAAGGTACCTTTAGGCGCGCTGTATTTATGATGTTGTTATTTATTTATAATTTTATTATACAATTTATATACATTTATTTTAAATATTGGCTGCGACAGGTTACTTCTTCTGCTCTTTTCTTCGTTCTTTGTATCAACACTATGCACCACTAAATATGCCATTATTTATTATGATTTATATGATTTACTTTTGGATGAATGAATAGTTTACGATATTATAATTAATGGTGAAGTAGTTCACATGTTTATGAGGGTTTCCGTTATTTATTTATTATTTATTATTTTTATTTATTATTTATTTATTATTTATTTATTATTTATTATTTATTATTTTTATTTATTATTTATTTATTATTTATTATCTATTATTTATTTATTATTTACTTTCTTACTTTTTTATCTACTTTTATTTTTTATTGTTACTTTTTCACTTTCACTTTTACTCTGTTAGATTACTAAATCTTTTTTTTTGATTTAAGTAATACTTTTGTAAATTTTTATGTAGAATAGTATATAAAATATCATTATGATATTCCTTTTAATTCTTAGTTTTCTTTCTTTATTATAGATTCGTAACTGTTTTCCTCTATAGTGTTAGATACAACAAAATAACGAAATATAATAAAATAAAATAAAATATAATTACATAACAACACCATTATTATTATGTAATACTTCCTTTTCCCATACTAAGGGATATTTTAATTTTCATTAAAATATATTACGTGAAGAATCTTTTTAAAAAGTAATTAAAAAAAGAATCATTTGAATCAAAAAACTTGGAATGAATAAAAAAAAAGGAGAAAATGTAGGAAAAATTTGATTTATATATACAAAAAAAGGCTACGTTTCGATTAAATAAATGAATTGGACACATGTAAGTAAACAAAAAGACAAAATGAAAAAAAGATTAAGATTCAACTCCGAAAAAAGGAGGTATGAATATCGGATTTGTATTTAAACTGGGAGGTCTTTCTACGTAGTTTGTATTACAAATTATAAACATATGTATGTGTATTTAGTTGTATTTGTAATTGTATGTACAAACACGTTCGAGTCTCCGATGGAGGATCTTTATTAATTAATTTATCTATTTAGGAAATGTAATTAAATATAAACATACTTCCTAAACGGGAAATGCATCAACAATAATACGTAACTAGGCAATTAAGTACTTCATAATAATATTAAATGCTGCAAATATAATAATATATCATAAAATATTCTATGAAAAATATTAATAGTAACATATAAAAGGGTGTATTCTATAGGAATTTAAAATTGTATAGTAAGACCATGAGAATTTCATTGTATTGAATAATTTACCAAATTACTCATAACTTTGTTAGGCTACGCTCAGTAAATAAAAAAATATATATTTTATTTCGTCATATTTGACGGGCTATAAGTTCCGATAACGGAATAGATGATTCTTGACAGCACATCAGTCTTTAGTCATTTATAAAACAAAAGTTCATATTAATTAATGTAAATATAGTATCAAGGGGTTGGATGGCGGAATATGTTTCTTGATTAGGAAGTCATATTAATTAATATGATTCTTTGTTTTTTGTTTGCCTATTATTTATGCTTTATTAATATTTACTGCAGTAGAAAAAGATAATTATTAGAAATTATTTAATGAACAGCACATAGTTTTGTAAACAATCAATACCATAGAAACAGATTTAGAGCGGGGTGCAATAAATGGGAAACCAGATAAAAAATACTAGGAATACGTAAAAGCTACTGTAGAAACGCTAAGTAAATCTTATGAAATTTATACATAAATTTTATTGAGATCATACATGATTACTATTAGATTTTGTTTTATTTAATGACCATAAATAAAAAATTATAACTATAAAATGATATAAGAAATAAATGAAAATTCTTATTTAAAAAATGCACAATATACTAATTATTTACTTTTTAATAAATACCGTAAAGTAAAGTAAGCAAATCCAGAAAAAAACGCAAAAATATACATATAAATATATAGCAAATTACATATACACATATACATACACAACTAGACACATGCACTTAGAATACTCGGTGATTGTGATAATTACAATAATATCACATTAATTAGTAAGACCTTTCAAAGCTTCATCTATTGAAGCCCTATAACGTACTTGACGAGTAGTTTGATCGAGAAAAACTTTAAACTTTGCATCTAAAATTTCCCTGATTAAAGGATCGTCAGTAGGAGTTATAACTTTACCTTCTTGTGAATAATCAGACATAATTCTCCATAAATGCTTTGAGTTGCCATCCTTATCAATACTTGCAGCTTTTGCTCCTAAAAATGCCGAACCTAAAACAACGGCAGCATCAATGTATTTTGGGATAACAAGTGGCATATTTGTAGCGGAAGCAATCAACCAAGTTAAAAGCTCATTTCGACATTGACCACCGGATAAGAAAATTGAATTAATTTGATGACCTGATTTATTCAAAGTTTCAATAATATGTCTTGTTTGTTGCGCGATAAATTCTATAGCACCATAATATCTATAAGCAAGATTATCAAGATCTGTGCCAAGATTAATGCCAATAATATCACCTCTCATACGTGGTTCAGCAATAGGAGATCTATTACCATATAAATCACCATAAAAAAAAAGGTATCTTCCAATATAAGGAATATTTGGTGCATTTTTTTCAACTTTCATTTCCTTTAACCTATTATTAAGTACATCAAATGTTGAAATCTTTTTCTCATTTGCAATTTTAAGTAGTGTATTATAAGCAGGATGTGTGGAAAGTACAAATTTAAGTAATTCACCAGTAGCTGATTGACCACCTTCTGCAAGCCAAAAACCTGGAATTAATACATCTCTGTAAGGACCCCAAACACCGTTGACAAAGACGGGTTCTTTTGACATAACTAAATGACAAGTTGAAGTTCCAGCAACCGAAGCCAAACGATTAAAAGTATGTTCAATAGAATCGAAATTTCCTTTATATTCTAAAGTTTTCAAAAGATGTGATTTAGATCCAACAGTTCCAATCCATCCAGCATATGCATCAATGACACCAGATCCTACAGCAACATTTGTATGAAGACCTAATTCTTGAGCAGATTTATCAGTCAAATAACCAACAAATTGACCAGCAGATAGGAATGTACCAGAATTTAATTTTTTTGAATTACTTCCACCAAGTCTACGATAATTATCTTCAACTAATTCATTTAAATTAATTTCTTGTAAAAAATCTTTTGACCAACCATCTTCACTTCCATCTACACCAATTGGGAGGAAACCTTGTTTACAAACGGTTGAACAATAAGATCTAGTTTCGTTACCAGTTGCCCTATGTGTAAGAAAATCTGCTAAATCATAAAATTTACAATGTTTGAATAAATCGTTTGGCATATTATTTTTTAGCCATTTAATTTTTGGGATTTCCATTTCAATTGACATTTTGCCGCCAACATATTTCAGTACTTTATGATTTGTAGCATTAATTTCATTTGTTTCATTAACAGCTCTATGATCCATCCAAAGAAGAATATTTTGATCATTATTATCCCATTTAGGTCCAACTGACATAGGTTCATTTGTTTTTTCATTTAAAACAACTAAAGAACATGTTGCATCAAATCCTATACCTTTAACCAGATTTTTATCTACACCAGTGTCTTGTAATATTTTTTTAATACAAAATCCAATATTATTCCATATTTCATTGGATGATTGATTCTAGTTGTTAGTAAGAAATATTAATAATAATGATAATGATATATAAATAAGTGAATAATAAATGAATGATAAAAAATAATTTAAAAAAGAAAATGAAAGTAAAACAAAAAATATTAAGTACACATGAAAAATAAAAGTAATAATAATAAATAGTATACAACAACAAATACTATATAGTATATAATACTAGTAAAAAAAAACTAAAAATAACAAGACATAGAAAAAATTACTTTCTTATAGAAGGAAAATAAATACTAATAAACAAAAGTAAAGCATTAAATTTCGAATATTGAAAAATTAAACAAGAATAATAACAAAGGGGTGGCAAAGTAAACAACGCGTAATTTATTAAAATAAACAAAAAAGTAAACAAATAAATGCTATCTTTTCCTTAACCACAACATAAATGTCGTGAAATTGACTTAGAAAAACAATAAATAATAATAAATATTACATAATAACAAGTAAATAAATATATGCCAAAGAAAGAAAAAAAAATACGTGATCTCATCCCTTGATTGGAGTCAAAAGAGAATCATAACAAATGGAACAAACAATGTATGATAATATAATATAATATAATATAATGTAATATAATATAATACAATATAATATAATATAATACAATATAATAATATAAATGCTAATAATCAACCACTTACAAAATAATCCTCCTTAGGCTCCCATTTAGAAATATCTTTTGCAGCAAGACCCTAGAAATTAGAATTGGAATAAAAAAGAATGTAAATAAACATAAAAATATGAAAAGCAAATAAAACCTACAATTATTATTCCTTTAGAATCAATAATACAAGCTCTAGCTGATCCTGTACCAACATCAACTCCTATATAATACGAATTGTCCTTTCCCTCCATTTTGGTGTAGTGATGAAGTCCAAGGCAGAGCTGTTTTATATAAAGAAAAGTATTATTAAGTAATACGACATACGTCATTGATTGGTTGTTATAGTTACGAAGGTGTAACCGGGTAATCTGAGTCGTGTATTACCTATGTATAATATGAATCTGGTGCTATAGTAACGGATAATTCTGATAGTAATAATTATAACCTGAAAAAAAATATATAAACAATCCTCGAATTTAACTTATTAAAATGCAAAAATCAGAGGTTTTGTGCTCAAATATTTTGTTTGAGGATTTGCTTCAGTCTGCTAGAGTTTTACCACATACTAGCTATGAAGTAGGCTCGATTAATTTATCTTTAAAAGAATTGAAGCTGAGATCCAAAAGCTTGGCTGAGAAATTAGGTGCTGGAAATACTCCAGATACAAGAGCGTATGTGTGGATTGTATATAAATACTATATGATAAATATGAATATCATAATTAATATAGTATTAATTTTATTATTAATTTTATTTAGTAATGTTTAATTTTATATATTTTGCGCATATTTACATTTATATCATGTTTCATTCATTATTTATAAATTATTATTCATTATTAAACCCATTTCTAATGTCTAGTCACTACTTTTTCGCTAGCTGCGGTGTAAATGCCGAAAACATTGAAAGGGAACTAAACGCTATTGATTTGAGACCGGTTTTTGATTTGATTGCTGCCTCTAAATTAGAAAATGATTTAGATAAATATTTACAATACAAAAAAGATGAAAATATAATTGCCTCCATTGAAGAGTCAATTAGAAAATCTGCTATTGATTTCGATGCCTTTATTGCCCAGAATGTTTCAGTTGATTGGGATTCCCAATTAGACCAAATTTGTCTTCATTTTGGTTTAGTACCTGTAAATAGGAATAAGATAAAACAGCAACAAAATTCATCTTTAAATTTATCTTCAAATTCATCTGCGAAGCCTCCATTTACTCCCTCTCATTCATCATCTTTTGCAACTCCTAGAAAACAAATTTCTCCATTAACTGTTAAAAAAAATAATTTCTCTAATTTAAAAGTCAGAGCATGGGGACAGGAATCACTAGGAAAGTCAATTCTAGGTCCATCAATTGGTAACTCTGCTTTTGCAGACTCACTCCCCTTCTTGATAAACTCACAACAACAACAATTAAGCAGCTCAAATAGAAGATTAAAATATGCTTCAGTCATTGAAAATTTAAATAATGCTCGTTTATCAAACAAATCATTTCCTTTGTTTGAACAATTTGAAAAATCTTCAACAACTTTGGGTTCAGATTCAAAATCAACACAATTAAGAGATGCTTGGAATATTTTAATGACAATTCTATCATTAGGGTTACTTTCTTCATCTAATTCAATCATACCGGGTAAAGGAAGAAGTTCTGGAATGATTATTCCATCGGCTGCTCGTCTACAAGGTCGGTTTCATAATGCCTATTCAACTTTTTCAGAAAGTATTGAATCAGTTAATTTACGTTCACAATTGGTAAATGGCTCAATGAGATATCTTGAAAATCAGTTTTTTCAATTGATTGAATCCGAAATTTCAAAATATCCGAATGAAGCTCAATTAGGTGGCATTCCATCAATTTATAATAAAATTAAAGCCTATACAAATTTACTATTTTTTAAAAATGGTCAACCAATCAAAAATAATTTAGAAATTGTTAATGGGTTACCAATCTGGGCCCTTTTATTTTATTTTATTAGATCTGGTCATTTAAAAGAAGCTGTAGATTTTACAAGACAACAAGATGATGTTTTTCAAAAGATTGAACGTTCTTTCCCGGTATATTTACGCGCATTTGCTCTTTCTCCGGATCGGAGATTGCCTAAGGATTTATTCGAACGTATTAAAACTGAGTTTATACAAAGAATTAGGTTTTATGATCCAGCAACCTCTGACCCATATAAGTATGCACTCTACAAGATTATTGGAAGATGTGATTTATCCCGTAAAACTATGCCAGAGGTTTTACCAACTGTCGAAGATTGGTTGTGGGCTCATTTATCTCTAACTAGAGAATCTGGTAATGCAGATTTAAAGTCTTCTACGTTATCATCTGGTATGACTCCAGTAAGCATGTCAAAATTGAATCCAGCAAATAATACATCAAATAACAAAAGTAACACAAATATTCAGATTGGAGCAGTAGATGAACCACTTCATGAAAGATATACAATAACTGATTTTCAAAATGTAATATTACAATTTGGTGAACGACATTTTAACCCGAAAGGAAATAATCCAGCATTGTATTTACATATTTTACTTTTAACTGGGCAATTTGAACGTGCAGTTCATTATGCGCATAAATATTTTCCAGAGGATGCAGTTCATTTTGCAATAGCTTTGGCATATTATGGTTTACTTCGGGTTACACCAGCATCTGAAGTAATTAGTTCTATTCAAAGTGCGGTAGGTGGTAATGTAATGACCAGTAATGGAACAGTTAGTAAGAGTAATACCAACAATAATAACAATAACAATAACAATAATAATAATAATAATGGAAGTAATATTACTGGACAAATTACAGAAGGTATGGAATATGTACAAGATAATGAGGTTAGAGCTGGAATTGATCTTTTAACACTTTCAGGAGAAGATTTGCCACAGATTAATTTTGCTTTTCTTATTGGTTATTATACACAATTTTTTAGACAAAGTGAACCTGAGATTGCGGTTGATTATCTTGCATTAATACCTTTAGGTGGTAAAGATCAAATTGGACTTTCACATGAAGCAGTTCGAGAATTTGTTCTTGAGAGTGGGGATTTTGCAACTTTACTTGGTGATGTGCAAGCAGATGGTACCAGAGCACTTGGGGTTTTAGAGAAAAAAATGAAGTTATTTGAAATATCAAATGAGGAGGAATTTTTACATACAATTACGGATGTTGCAGCAGTTAGAGCGGATAGTGAAGGTAGAATAGGAGATGCTATTTTACTTTATCCTTTATCTGAACAATATGATAGTGTTGTAAGTCTTGTGAATAAATTACTTTCAGAATTATTGTCAGCAACAGACTTAGGAGTTGGGGATTCTGATAAGGATGGTGGTGGTACAAAATGGTTACATCACATTGGACCTGGAGCCCCAATGTCACTAACGGCAACATCAGATCCTTCACAACTTGCAAATAATATAATGAGGGTTTATAATAACAATATGGAAATACTTTCCAGTATTCAAACACGTAACAGGGAAGCTTGTGAAATGCTTATGAGATTAGTAGATGCAAGAACTGAATTTGAAGCTGGTCATTGGGAATTAAGTTTAAATGCCATGATGAATGTTAACGTTGTCCCATTGGGATTAGGTCTTAGTGTAGGAGATATTAGAAGAAAGGCTCAACAATTTGGAAATTTACAGGAAACAGTTGCAAGAAATGTTCCTTTATTATTAAGAATGGCTATGGAATCTATTGTGCAACTGCGTATTCAGCTTGTCGAATCATCGTACAACGACGCAACGAAGAATCGGGTAAGTTTATATTTGTATTTATAAATTATTTATTATTTATTATATTTAATACTAACATTTAGATTCTATCTGAGCTAATGGCACGCGCTAAGAATTGTATGATTTACGCGGGGATGATTCAATATCGGATGCCACAATCGTAAGTAAAGTATTATATTGATTATTTTTGTACTATATTTTAGTATATTATAATATATTACAGATCGTATATTATAGTATACTATATTTATAAATTGTTACACATTACTAACTTATAGGGTGTTTTCTCAACTTACGCATCTGGAGAATTCTCTGATATAGTGCGCATTGTGCACAATATTATATAGCTATATATTTTAAATGATAATGTATTTTATTAATTATTTTATTTTATTGTATCATCTATTATACGTTCTTAATCCCTTTGCTTAATAAGTATAATATTTAATTTAGTCAATTACTGTTATGCTTATTTGAATAATGTTTCTATAGAAACAATATTTCTATTCCGATTACTAATAATAAAAAATACAATGTGCTCATAAACGGGAAATAATTACGAAAAAGGTGACGTCAAATTGAGTTAAAAAGAAAAACGGGTGAAATGTGTTTGTAATTCTTGGTTTGTAATTCTTGGTTTGTAATTAAATCGGATTTACAAAATATTATTTTTTTATTGGTTATTTATTATATATTGGCTTTTTGTTGATAGCTTGAAAAATTAAATGTGATGTCATAGTAAAAGTATATAAATTAATTATTTTATAGACAATGTGAATACAATAGATAAATATAGTATTTAGATATAAAAATTTAAATATAAAATATTAATAATAATATATGAAAATAAAAATAAAAATAATGTTTAAAAAAATAATTTTAATAAATCATTGTGCTCAATCTCCTCCCGTATAGTGCAAATCGTATAGTGCAAAATGGAGTTTAAAATATATAGAAACCATAGTAACAAGTTACGGTTAATAAATTAGACCCTTGCATTTATAGAAGTTGAACTAGATTTATTAAAGAGTAGAAGGATAAACTGATTCTTTTGTAGCGTTGATAAAATATTATTTTTTTATTGTTAATCATTATTGAATTAATGTAATCTTATTGGTTTGCGGTTATATTTATTTATTTATGTAGTTTAAAATATTTTAATATTTATATAAAATGATGTATTGTAATTACGGTTTCTTTATTTGTATAAATAAATTATTGATTATTACATAGTGTTTAATATTATTATTAATTATATCATAGTTTTTATTACGAATGATTACATTATTATACTATAATACTTTATAATTTTATTATAGCTATCACTATTAATTTTATAATACATATTACCGTTGAGAATTCCATATTGGGGGTTTCTATCTCCATATTAATAAACAATTATTAAGCTGATTTAATCATAAATCATATTAATCATATACCGAGATTACGTTTCTGGAAAAAAATCGATATAAAAGAAATATATATAATATATATAAATAAAACATATTTAAATTAAATATCCATAAATAAGATATATGTAAATAAAATAAGTATAATTAAAATATATTATTTACATATAAAATATAAAATATAAAATATTAAATATAAAATATTAAATATAAAATAATTCACAGTATATATATTTGAATATCTTATATACTATATTAAGGAAAAACAAAAAAAAAAAAAAAATCAATTCTATTGGAACCGAAAGAACAATATAAATCGGAATAATTATATATACTATAATATAATATATTTAATTTAATATTCTACAATAGTTTATTACTATTTATTATTATTTATTAGCATATTTTAATAATACTAGCATTATACTATTTTTTCATACTTTTATTTGGCATTTTGTTTTTTGAGTTTATTTAGTTAGCATTTATTTATTTATTTATTTATTATTTATTATTTATTATTTATTATTTATTATTTATTATTTATTTATTTATTTATTTAGTTAGCGTGTTTACCACATTAGTAATTTGCCACATTATTTTCCTTTAAAATAATAGTATTATTATTATTATTATTATTATTATTATTATTATTATTATTATTATTATTATTATTATTATTATTATTATTATTATTATTATTATTATTATTATTATTATTATTATTACTTTAATTATTATTATTGCTATTTTTTACTTTCCTATTTATTTTTCTTTGTTTATTTT
>JAKTQT010000645.1:0-10625 GCA_030579355.1 Botryozyma nematodophila | reverse complement strand
ATTTTATATTCTTCTGGAAGAGATGGTATAACATCAAGTGAATTTTGTACTTCCCTTATTATTCTATCAGCATCGGGACCCGAAATATGTTTAGCCAACTCCATATGTTGTACGTTGTTGAAAATAGTTGCTGTTAATGTAACTCCAATAGAAGATCCTGTTCCACGGAAAGCATATTGAATTGAAGTAGTAATCGCTTGATATTCTATTGGTACTGCGGAAATAAGCGCAATTAATGTTGTTGTTAATACTGCGGCATATCCAAAACCTGGTAAAGTAAGAACTCCATATTGTTCAAGTAGAGAAGGTTGATCAGAAATCACAATAAGAGGAATACAACCAATTATATAAATAAGAATTGAAACTAAAGTGAAAGCATAATATTTTCCATATGATTTCATATAAAACCCAGCTGCAAGAGATCCGATAGATGCACCTATGAAATTAGAGACCAGCCTGTTTCCTGCTCCTTTGGGAGAAATTTGAAGAACGGAAACAAAATATATTGGACCATAAAAGAGTAAGGAGTACACAGACATGGTAATAAACCAATTTGTAAGAGCTGCTCCGGTAACAGTAACATTTTTAAATAAAAACATTGGTAAAATAGGTTCTTTTGCAACAAAAGACTCTACGTAAATAAATGAAAGAAGAACAATAACAGAAAGGATAAAAAAAAGAACTATTGTTGGCGAGTACCACGGGTATACAGTGCCACCTGAAGCTAATCCAACTAAAAACAATACTAAAGAAGTTACTAAAAAAAAAGCTCCCAAGAAATCTATTCTAGACAGTTTAGTTTTAATATCGGAAGAAATTTGACTCTGAGTTGGTGGTAAATGAAGCAAAAAGTATAATACTGCAGTTGAAAGTAGAACAAACGGAACCTGGATCAAAAAAGTATTTCTCCAACCAATATACTGTGCAAGTGCACCTCCTAATGCACCACCTAATGCAGCACCAGCTCCAAACAATATATTAGCAATACCTTGATAAACACCACGCATTCGAATAGGCACTAAATCGGAAATTGCTATAGTTGAAATTGCATTTAAACCACCACCGCCAATTCCAGTAAATGCGCGAGCAGCGACTAAAAACCATATACTGTTTGATAAACCGCAAAAAACCATACCTATTGCAAATATCACATTGCAGACTAGTAATCCACTGCGTCTACCAAAAATATCAGTTAATTTCCCATATAATGGTTGGAAAGCTGCGCATGAAATTAAATAAGCAGTTCCAACCCAAGATACAGCACCAAAATCATTGAATTCTGAAGCAATATATCCTGAAAGAGTAGCAACTATAGTACCATCAAAGGCTGCTAAGAATGCACATAAAAACATCGAAGAAATAATTATATTCGTTTCTGTTGAAACTATCATTTCTTCATTGTCTGAATCTGTTGATCGTGTTTGGTTAGTGTTTATGAGAGCTAAATTTGCTTCTTCATCTTCAACAGAACCTAATTGATCCAAATTTTCAGTACCAGATTCTGGAAATGGAATCACCGTTATGCTACCTCTGTTTAATACTACAGCATTACTTGCAGATTTTATAGAAGAGAAACTTTTTGTTCTTGGTTTTGGATTTGTGTTTGGATTTGTGTTTGTGTTTGTGTTTGTGTTTGTGTTTGTGTTTGTGTTTGTGTTTGTGTTTGTGTTTGTGTTTGTGTTTGTGTTTGTGTTTATGCTTGTGTCCGTGTTCGTGTTCGTGTTCGTGTTCGTGTTCGTGTTCGTGTTCGTGTTCGTGTTCGTGTTCGTGTTCGTGTTTGCGCTTGTGTTAGAATTTATGTTTTTGTTAGAAGTTGAGTATGTATTAGAAGTTGGGTGTGTATTAGAAGTTGAGCTTGTGCTAGAACTTAACTTTGTATTAAAAGTTGGATTTGTATCAGAAGTTGAGTTTGTAGTAGAATTCGGGATTGTATTAGATGTTGAAATTCTATTAGTATTAATATTTGAATTTAAATCGGAATCCTTTGTAATATGTTTATTTAAATTTAAATTATTTTTATTCGAACGGTTCACAGTAGGATTCTCATTTCCAAGTAATTTCGTAGTTTCTCCCACCGTCTCTGTTGTCTTTTGTTTTTTTGACCGACGGTTTTTATGCTTTTTAGAAGCCATTTGTTAGATTTATTTAGAATTCAACAAACAAGTATGTTAATAAATATGCTAATAAATGTATATAAACTTGTTTATAAATTTTTCTAATGTATATAAACGTGTGAATATTTGTATGTATGAATAAATATATACAATTTTTACTATTTGTTATGTCTTTCAGTGTGATTTAAAAAATGGTGCTATCTATTGTTTGGAATTTGCAACAGCCGTTAGATTGGTTGATAAATAATCGAGTGTTTATTATTAATTGATATTTACCCGTAATATGTATAAGAATTATTGTAAATAGCGTAATTTATTGTTTTATATACTATGTTTTATTTGTATTTTATATAATTTGTTTTCATCTAAATATTTACTATAGAGTTTATGTTTTTTAGATTGCAATCCTTATTTTTTTCTGTTATCTTTCAATTGTGATTGAGGTTTTAATTCACCGCTATATTTGATCTTTTGATCTTTTGACACTTTATTATTTTGTAAATGTAATTATTAAGCAACAAAAAAATGACATTAAATAATTAATGTCATGAATAAATTATACTGTGTTATTAGCAATGAATTTTTCTGATTTTCTTTTTTTTAGTTTGCAAGTTGTTTCTTTTTATACTAATTTTAATTTTCCCCTATACTTTTTAATGCGTTTTTTTTTTTTTATTTTTTTTTATTTTTTTTTATTTTTTTTTTATTTAATAGAATAGTAGCATTTATTGTTTGTCATTTATTTACTATGATATTATTTATTATTATATTCTGGTATTAGTAAATAAGTATTTTGTGGAAGATTAATTAAAAGCTATTTTTGATTTTATAGCTACTGCGAATTTTCATATGCTATGCTATTTACAGTGACCATATAATAACATGTTACTTCTTCTTGATTTTCTAAAATAGCTTTTACATAATAAATAGTAATCATAAATTACTTTCGTATTTAATCGTAAAATTTATTTCTCATATATACTCATAATAAAAAAAAACAGCAAAACATGACAGTAACTAGCATACTTGTAAACAACTATAATTTGCTTCCTTCAGACACATAAGAAGCTCCAGTTCTTAATTGAGTAACAGCCTCCGATATCATATCATCAATAATTTGTTTAGCAGGCAAAATTTTATGAATTTGAGAGGCAACCTCTCCCATTAAATAAGGAGTAGCTTCTTCTTCTAGGTCATCATTCCATTTGTTTTGCTTTTCGAGTTCCTCTTGATCATGTTCAAATGGGAGAATACCTTTAGAAGTTAATTCTTTAATTTCTTTTGTACGATTTTCTTGCCAGTTGACAATATAAGGAGATTTAGAAACTCTGAGAGGTCTTCCTGTAAAAATTACAGTACGAATCGTGCCGTCATATGTAGTATCAAGAACTTTTTGTTTATGAGATTTATTTGCACCAGCTTCTTCAGCAGCCACAAATCTTGTACCTACCCAAACAGCTTGGGCACCAAACATTAAAGCAGCGGCAAGAGATTTTCCACAATAAATACCGCCAGCGGCTATTACAGGAACTTGTTTACCAGTTAATGGCGATTTTCTGCCTTTAATCAAATCTACCGTCGCAGGAATAAGAATAGAAGTTGGTGTAGATCCGGTATGCCCTCCACCTTCACCGCCTTGCATACAAACAATATCAACCCCTAAGTCAATTGCTTTTAAAGCATGTTTAGGAGCTCCACACATATTCATTACTAAGATGTTTGCTGTGTGGAGTTTGTCAATAGTTTGCTTAGTAGGTACGCCTACTGCGGAAACAAAAAGTTTGGCTCCTGATTCAATAATAACATCAATTAGTTGATCAAGTTGGCCTTTAGTGTAATCATAGTTTGTTTTTCTGGCACCTTCTCCAACTTTAGGAAGCAATAAATCTACACCAAATGGTGCATTTTTATTTTTTAAATTATCTTTAAGTTCGCCAATTATTTCCTTCAACATCTCTGGTGAGTACCCAATACCACCTATTACACCTAATCCTCCAGCATTCGTAACTGCTGCTGCTAATTTCGGTCCTGCTGCTACATTCATTCCTGCTAGAAGAATAGGATGTTTAATTCCAAACAGTTTGGTTATTTCTGTATTAATTTGCGGCATGTTTGTAGGTTTATAATGAATAAATAAATATAAAAAAACTGATTTTGTATTCCAACAAGTAAAAAATAAATAAATAGTATTAAATAAAAGAAGATAGATAATAGTTATTATCAATAAATAAAACCAGATCTATTCTATTTATATTTAAATATTCTCCATTATATAAATTTGAACCGAGGTTATGTAGATTGAATATTTAAATCATCACGTGTGGATTTACTGTACTATATTTTTATAAGTGAGCGGGGATTCTAATATGCTTGTTAAATAATTCGATTGCTTCCCTAACTTTTTTTCTTTTTCTTTATACTTTTCGGGATATCTCGTTATTCATATTACTAATTCAATTTTAAATCAAAACTGGGGTAAATAATGCGGGGAAATCGATAGTCTTAGCCTTCTCATCTCTGTCTAGAAAAACCTCGCTAACTCTTGTATTGTTATAGCGATTTGTTTTACGTCGTAACCTGCTTATTGTGGTGCTTTTGTGTGTTTTCTTGTTTTTTCTAGTCTATGCTATTGTTTAATATAATCAACTTCCTCAAAAAGGACATAATTGTGAAAAACTTAAAAACGAATTTAAAAAAAAAAAAGATTTAAACTAATATTTAGAATTTTTTTGTATATTCGCTTTGTATTTCTGGTTGATTCCAAAATTTTATTAAATATGTAAAATTTCAAATTACTGCCGTTTTTTTTTAAAAAAAATTTTATTTTACGATATTTCTATAAAAAATTCAAACAAACTTCTATTAACAATACACAAAAATTTAAACTTATCTAATTTTTTTTTTATTTTGATTATTCTATAATTTTAGATTGGTGAATATATTTCTACATTGAACTAACAAACAGTACATATACTAGTAACTATAGAAAAACGAGACAGAAAACTGATTACATAAACCGTTTTTAAATTTAAATAATAAACAACGGCCCCAAATAAGTTTTCTTTAAATTTCAACTACATAATAGTATTTGGAAAAATAAAATACCTGATGTATAACTATTATATATTTATACCTTTTACATATCTTTTTTTTTACAACTTAAACATTTTTTTTTTTTTTTTTAAAAAGATAAAAGTACAGGTGTTTTCTTAAATCTAACAAAACATAGTTATACGCAATAAATCGTAAATGCTGCATTTTTTGACCAAATTATACTATTTAAACACATAGTAGGGTTATCAATATAAACCCTAAATTTTATAATCACTACATTTATTATAGTATAAATATTAAAACAGATAAAACGGTAAGAATATGGTTCTAAAACTAAAGTCATCCTACTATTACATATTTTTATAATTTTTTATTTATTGAGATACTATCAAATAGCCAATTTGTATAAATTCAAAATACAGGTTTAATTTTTTAAGACTGAATTCAAGATTTTTTTCCCGAAACTCCTAAAAATATTTAAGAATTTTTTTGTTTACATATTTAAATACATAAATCACATATGTAATAAGTATAAACTCTATAATTTTAAATACGTAAATTAAATTACATATGTAATAAGCATATACGAATTTTAATCTTAGCTGTTGATTACTGTATGTAGTACAGAACCAACATATCTGAACACATGGGCTATAATTTTGAATTTCAATGTGTATAATGAATTAAGATTTCTTGTGTGCATGTACAAGTGAATAGAATGCAGATGTTTCATCTTTCAATAGAACATCTGGCTTATCGAACTCTAAAACTCTGCCATCACCCAATACAACAATACGATCAGAATCAATAATTGTATTTAATCGATGTGCAATGGTTAAAATCGTTCGGTCCTTGAATTGAGTCCGAATAGTCTCTTGAACTATTTTATCAGTTTCTACATCGACGGAAGAAGTAGCCTCATCCAAAATTAAAATCTTAGAGGGATTCAATAATGCTCTAGCCAGCGACAAAAGCTGTCTTTGGCCTGCTGATAAATTAGAACCTCCTTCTGAAATTTTTGAATCCAAATCCTCCGGCATATCCCTCACGTGCTGGTCCAAATGAGATAATTTTAGTACCTTCCATAATTCTTCATCACTATGAGATTCTGTAGGATCTAAATTGTATCTAACGGTACCTTCAAAAGCTTGTGAATCTTGTGGAATAATAGATAATTTAGAACGGAGATCAAAAAGACCAATCTTGCTAATATTAACTTCATCTATATTAATATGCCCTTCACTTGCTTCAATTATTCTAAATAAAGATAAAGTCATTGTACTTTTTCCAGCACCTGTTCTACCAACTATACCAATCTTTTCTTGAGGTTTAACATGTAAATTAATATTTTTTAATGCGAGCTCTAATCCTTCCCGATGTGCTGCAGAAAAATTCTTAAACTGAATCTCGCCTTTTGTTGGCCATTCAATCGGAGGACGGTTGTTCTCAATAATAGGAGGGGCCTCTTGCTTTATTCTCTCATATTCTAGGATTCTCTCAACACTAACAATATTAGTTTCTACTTGCACAGAGCAACGTACTAACATATTAATATTACCAGTGATCCGAACAGCATAAGAATAAAACAAACCTATCATTCCTGGTGAAATCATTCTCCGATCTAAATAATATATGGAAGCACATGCTGAAATAAAAACAATCAAATTACCTATAAATTCTAATCTTATTGACAACCATCGATTACAAGCAGTTGATGGGAAAAATGCTGAAGAATATAGATCAACTCTTGCTTCATTTTGCAAAATAAATCGGCTATCTTGTTTAAAAGCTTTTATTGTAGGAATACCCCCCAATGTTTCTTGAAAATGAGAATATATCGGAGATCTTGATCGATTTGTAAGTCTATTCAGTTCTCCATACGTATGTAAATAATACTGTTGAATAACATAATACAAGCTCGAGATGGGTGCAATAAAAAGAATTGAAAGTGGGACTGTGAAAATAATAATTGCGAAAGATCTGATAACTCTGAATAATGCCTCTAAATAATAGCTAAATACAGCTGGCAATGTTTCATCCGTTTTGCTAATATCTGTTGAAAATCTATTTATAATTCTACCAATTGGAGTGGTATCGAAAAAAGACATAGGGGCTCTGATGATGGAACGTGCCAAATCCTCATGAAACTTTCTAGCAGAATGAACAGCACATACAACCCAGAGCACCATTTCTTGAAGTATATTCGCTATTCCCGACGATATTCCCAATGCAAAGTATACTCCTAAATAAAGCCCCAGGCTTGAATTAGAATTGTTTTTTTTATTACTTTCAGACCAATCCTTTATCCAAAAGTCTCTTAAAACACCAAGAGCATAAGCCAAAAATAATAAGAAAGCAAATAGCGAGACACCGACAACACTATTACTTTTTGCATACTCTTTATAAACATCCCAGCTTACCTTACCATGTTCTGATTTTTCAGCTTGCTCATTTTCTTCATTTAATAGTGCTTTGTCTATACCTCTAAATGATGCAGTGGATGCTCTTCTCAAAGAAGCAGAAACACTAGCAATAGATTTAGAATCTACTTTCGAATCGGATTGATCATCAAGGTTACCTTCTTCATTACTTTCAGCTGAAATTTCCAAATCATCTAGTGTTTTAGAATGGATATTTGTATTTCGAGAGTTATCTTCTATTAATAAAGCATGGGTAATATTAACGGAAGAAGATGTAGATTTGTTTTGAGAGGCGTTTTGATCCAAAAGAGAAGATGATTCATCCCTATTTAAATTCTTAACAGATGAAGATTGCTTTAAATCTCCATGTTCATTTATTAAATTTGCAATTCCTTTTTCAGCAATAATGACTTCATTATAAGTTCCTGATTCTATTATTGTACCATTAGATAGTAAATAAATATAATCCGATGCATGCAATGCACTAATAGCGTTTGTGGCTAGTATGCGCGTTTTTGAAGATAATATACCTTTGGGACCTAAAACATTTGAAATCAAGGCTTTGGCAACATGTTGGTCAACAGCAGAGAGTGGGTCATCTAAAATATACACGTCAGCTCTTGCATAGACAGCTCTTGCAAGAGCGACTCTTGCCTTTTGACCGCCAGACAAAGAAATCCCTTTTTCGCCAACTAAAGTATTATCTCCCTTTACCAAAATCTTTAAATCTTCATTTAAGCAACAAACTTCTATTGCCTTATGATAAAATACTGGATCAAAAACCTTACCAAATACAATATTTTCCTTAATAGTTCCATTCATTATCCAAGGTATTTGGGAAACGTAAGCTATTGATCCATGCACTTTAATAGTCCCAGAAGATTTATGTGTCAAACCTAACATTGCGGAAAGTAGCGTAGATTTTCCAGAGGCAACTCGTCCTACTATACAAGTCAACCTACCTTTATGAGCTTGTAAATTAATGTCGTGAATAATATTTTTTATTTCAGGTTTTGTTTCCCAGGCAAATGAACCGTTTTTGATCTCAACAGACACTTCTCCGTTAGTTTGAACACTATCTTCCCAATCTACAGCATTTTCTTGTAATTCATCTGCATTAAAAAATTCAGTTAAGCGAGAGAGCGCAACTGAAGCTTCAGAAATTGCTGAAATGTACATCGGAATAGCCGAAAGACCTTCAGAAAGTAACTCCAACAAAGTAAGAGACGGGAATACAATATCTACGGTAAGCGGTTTGGAGTACAATAGCACAAAAGTACCGAAAACAGAAAAAGCTACAAAAAATGGAATTGTGTCAAAAACAAAATAAACCAAGGCACTCCAAACGCCCATTTCTTTTAAAGTTTTTAATTCTTTTTCATTTCGAAGATGCGAGAGTTTTTGAAGAAAAGAGTTTTCCCATGAGAAAAATTTTATAGATTTTATATTTGTTAAAATTTCGGTAGTAAGTAAAATTCGTTCATCCTTTATTTCCATTTGCTTCATAGATATTTGCCTTAGTTTTTTTGAAGCAAATGCACTTAAAGGGGCAGATAAAAACAACACAATTATTCCTGACCAAACGGCGTGGCCAAGCAAAAAATATAAACTAATAAGAGAAAATATAACGGATAAAGGTGTTGAAATTAAACTGGGAAGATAATGTGGAAGCATCTCAATTCTTTGAACATCAATAGACATGTGATTTACTATATCACCAGTACTTTTTCCGGCACGCGCTTGAGTAGAAAGCTTAAGTGATTTATAGTAAACAAGAGAAATCAAAGCAGACTTTATCTTCATTCTACCAATTGTAAAATAGTTGACTTCCTGTGCAGAAAATAAGGAAGCAAAAAGAGAAACAAAAGCAATGCCAATAGCAATAAATACCCCTTTTGCCATAGGATCAGGTTTATCAGTGTAGTATGAGTCCGCAAACAAAATAAATCTTTTAAGCAATTGAGGGAATATCAAAGGACATATCTCACTTAACAAGAGAAAACAACCTGATAGAGTAATCACATCACCAAATGAGGAGATAATGGCGATAAACAAAGACTTGCGTTTCCAATTATGTTGTTTATTCCAATTTTTGAGTAAAAGATCAAAAGTATTCGAAGCTTGTGAATCTACAGGAACTGGTGGAAGATCTTCACTGGAAATTATATTCTTATATCCATACACTAACAGTGGAGTGACCCAGTTGAATGACATCCTTGAAAAAACATTAGCACTCTCATAAGGACTTTTACCTAAAGTATCAATAACATGTTCATAAGGAGTTTCCGGTTTAGGAAAAGTGAGTTCAACTACGAAGATAAAAGTTGCGGCAATCAATTCCAAAACAAAAACTGAAAAGATAGAAGGAGATTTGTTATATTCTGAAAGACATAAATAATTGTATAATCTTATTAAACCACTCATAATATCAAAAAGCCAAAAAAATAATATTACTCCAGAGGTACAAGGGAGTCTCGAATTAGACAAAATATGTATTGGTATAAGGATGAGCAAGATTACTAATAATCTCAAAATGTAAGACCAAAAAATAATATCATGGCTCCAATTAAAATTATTTAAAGAGATTAAAATAGCTGACACTGATAAAAGTATAGAATAAATAAAAATAAGTCCAAGTTTTGTGTAAAATGACCAGTTATAAAGTGTAGGAGAAGTTGGTTTATGAATAAACTTGATTAATTGTGCAAGTCCGAAGATTAGTAAAAAAAGAGAAACTCCTGAATAAACAGCAGCAAAATAGAAGCAAGTTGTAAATCCGAAATAAGAATCAGAAAAGGGACCCCATCCTTCAGAACAGTTACACCAATCCTCAAATAGTCTTTTTTCCGAAAAAGAAAGAATTGAACTATATCCAAGTAATTTTTTCATAGTTTAGCTATTTAAAAATGTAGTGATATTATATAATTTTTTTTTTTGCTGTCTTAAAAAACTGGGATTCACTAAACTTTTTTTTAATCTATTAGAAAAAAAAAAAAGAAGAACAATACAGTACAAAATTTTTTTTTTTTTTTTTTTA
>JAKTQT010000633.1:0-10929 GCA_030579355.1 Botryozyma nematodophila | reverse complement strand
TTTTTTATTTTTTTTTTTTTTTTTTTTTTTTTTTTTTTTTTTTTTTTTTTTTTTTTTTTTTTTTTTTTCATCTAAAACAAAAAAATCTAGTTTAAATGTCTTTTTAATAGCTATTGCAACCCAATTCTGTTAAATTAATAATGAATTATGACTGTTAGGATGGTAAGATTGGTTTTTATTTTATTTATTTATTTAGTTTTATTTCACACTTAATTTTCAAACTACTTTTTTCATTTGATTTTCTTTCAGTTATTATTCTATTCTCTTGAATACCACACACAATAAAACAAAAAACGAAAAAAAACAGGAAACAAAAAAAAAAACAAAAATATTGTTTATTATTTTCATATTTTTTTACTTATTTGTTTGTTTATTTATTTTTATTTATTTTGTTACTGATTTATTTATTTATTTATTTACCTATTTATTATTCCCTATTTCTCTATTAGATAAATAATTGAAATTGAATAAATAACGTAAACGTTAACACATGAACAACAGAAATAAAACATTCATAACATAAGTAATAACCATAAGGTTATTACTAAAGATAAACATAAAATTACTAAAGATAGTAAAAATATTACCAATTTATGTCAAAATTATTAATAATTCAACAAAAAATTAGTCATAAACGAAAACCAACATATTAACTACCGATGCATAGAAGACGATTAACAAATAAATAACAATAGATTAAATAATAAAAAAACATAAAACTAATAGTGACGACCACTTTCCAGTATATTCAACTGGTCGGCAACCAATTCTGAGTCATTTTGATTTTTCCCAGATAAAGATAAATTTGAAATGATTGTATCTTTTTTAATTTTATCCCATTGTTTCCAAAAATTATTAGAATCCTTTAACGATGAGGATGAAGAAGATTTTATTAATAAATGTTGAGTACTGTTCAATATACTAGAAATATTATTTAAACCTGTAAATGACCCATCAGAATTCACAGACTCAGTAGGATTTTTTGCTTTTTGTTCATCAATTTTTTGTATAGTATCTGATAAATAAGCATAACATCTTGAACGAGCATCTAAATCTGTAGAAGGTGCATAGCCTAATTTTATATATGCATCATCAATAAAACCTTGTAGGAAAGACATGTATACTGTTATATAATGTATATTTAAATTCTATAAATAATACTATTATTCTACACTTGTTACAAATATAAGTTTTAAAAAACTAAAATTCAAAAAGCAAAAAAATAGAAAATAAACTAATAAATATTAATTAAATAAACAAAAGATTACGTACGTACTAATAATGCAATACAAAATAAAATGTCCCTGTGTGGTTAATGCAACAATATTTCGTAATCCTGAAAATTGCCCAGAAATCTCCTAATAATTCTAAGCCTACCTTTACGAATTTCGTTGCAATCTTGATTCTAAAGGAAAAACAAAAAGACGAAAATCTAAAAAAGGTTAGTTTTCATTTCTCCAAATTTAGAAGTGTTTCAGGGTTTATAATAAAATAGTTTCTATGGAGCCGGACAAACCCTAATGTCACACTAACGGCTATTTTTAAATGTGTCGAAGTTTACGACGAGGTGATCAGTTTCTTGAATGTATTAGTTACTGTCATTTTTATTTAAAGAAATAAAAAGATTTAGAGTCAAAAACTCTGTTCAAAAGTTAAGCAGATATACTAGGGCTATTGTAGAATTGTAGATATAATGTAGATAGAAGTATGTCTACATATATACATGTGTACAAATATACAAGGTATACACAAGGTATACACACAACACATATAAAACAGCACATCGCATCTAATACTGACGCCTGGCTGGGTTGTGGAGTTTCTGCTCTCTTTCGTTACCTGTGAGATCACCTTTTCTGTTCCACTTGCCCCATCCATTTAGTCTGATAACCATACAGGTTGCATTGTCATCGCCACCAACTGCTTCAACATAATGAACAATTTCTTCTGCTGCTAATTGCGGAGTCCCCTTACTTGATCCTTTGTGATCATGAACATTACAAATTATGTCAACAATTTCTTGATCACTTGTAACACTAGTAACACCATCAGTGACTAAAACAATAAAAGCTTCTTCTCCATATATATGTAATTTTTTTAAATTTTTATTGTCATTTAATAATGAATTTTCTTTTAATTTTTGTTTGTTTCCTATTAAATAGTGATAAACATCAGGTTCAGCCGATACACCTAATTTTTTCATAAATTTATCACCAAAAGCTCTTGTAACAGCCAAATTTCCATATCTCTCTTCTCCAAACGAATCAATTAAAAAATTTGCAGAATACTTTTGTAGTCTTTCAGCTTCTTTATTTGAAACAGGATGATGATTATGCGTTAATGGATGCGCTATACCATTTTTATCACATATTATAGCTCTTGTATCTCCAATATGTGCAACCACCATATTAGAAATTGTATTACCCCAATAGGGAGTGTCATTATTAAAATTATTATTGATACTGTCTCCTGTATATGGATATAAAAATATTGATGTACATGTAGAACCAGCTTTTCCATTTTTATTTATTGTATAATCATAATCAGCAGTTAAATATGCTAGAGGGATCCTATAATCTATATCATCCCAGGAATCAATTTTATATTTAATTTTGTTTAATGTACCTTGCCATCTTTTCCAATAACCTCCAACAGATAAAAAATAATCATCTTCTAATTTTTCTAATGATGTCATATCAACATTCTCTATATAATTAGATAAATTTTTAGCTAAAAATTCGCTACATTCGGATCCTCCATGTCCATCAAATACAGAATAAAAAAATATGTTTTTATTAGTATTATTATAATTAGGTAATGTCAGTATTCCAGCAGTATATCGATCTTCATTTGTTCTTCTGTTTACTCGTGATGTAGCATGTCCTACAAAACTTGGAGCATTCATTAATTGTACACGAACTTTAAATTTAGTTTGGTTGTTATTCTTAGTATTACGAATAGTGTTTTTTTTATTAATACTATTAATAGTGTTAATGTATGTATTTGGAGTATATGAATAGTATGTTTTGAATCCTCTTATGAATGTATTTTTCTGTCCTACCTTCATTGTGTTGTGTTTATTTGTTATTTGTTATTTGATATTTGATATTTATTTTTTTATTTTATTCTACTACTTTATCGCTTTCTAGTGAGTTGGATTTAATCTTGTTTGATGGTACGGCGTGAGATGTTATAGGTATGTTATAGGTATGCTATAGATATGCTATAGGTATGATATAGGTATGCTACAAAGTATGCTAATATGCTAATAAAGTATGCTATACAATCTATTCTGTTATCCAATTATCCAGCTTACAGTACAGAGAATAAAACTGTGAATCATTAAATCCAACAAAATTCAATGAAATTAATCTGTCTGTTAGTTTAATAAAATGGCATTCAAATCCACATTTGCAACTAAACAACAATAAAATACTAAAAACAACAAAAATAATCAATAGTAACAATATAATACAATAGCAAAAATACAATATACAATAATATACAATAATATATAATAATAGCTATAATAATTCAATTTAAAATAATAGTTTAAAATAATAGTCTAAAATAATAGTCTAAAATAATAGTCTAAAATAATAATATAAAATAATAATATAAAATAACAATACAAAATAATAATTAAATAATAATTAAACAATAATTAAATAATTTAATAATAATTAATATAAACAATAAAACTAATAGCCGGAATTAGTAAGAAAATGACATATTTTACTAATTAAAATGACGCTGAGGCGAAAGTGTAATAAAATAATAATAACATAAGAATAGTAGAATAAATAATATAAATACTGTAATATAATATAGTATATTATAAACAACATACTATAAATAATTCACTATAATATAACACAATATTCTATATCAACATACTATAAATAATATAAATACAACATAAATTACAGTAATAACAAACATAAATACAAAAACACTGCATATTTGCAATGTTGGAAAGCTTAGTTGCCTCTCTTTTGAATCGGTTTCTTGTGGGTTAATATTATTACTATTATTACTATTACTTATATACTAACTATTAGGGAGCTTATGTATGTACAACTAGGAAAGTTAAATAAGTTTGGTAATTAACATATAGGTTAAAAACTTCGATCCGAAACAATTGGATATTGGCATCTGGAGTGGCGATGTAAAGTTGAAAAAATTGAAATTAAAACAAGAGGTAAAACATTTTATATTTATTTACTTTTAATCGACATAATTATTTTGATTAGTTTGGTTTGTATTTTATTTTTCATCATGTTTAAACTAACGTTTAGGCATTAGACGAGTTAAGACTTCCTATAGATGTCATAGAAGGTTATCTAGGTCAACTCACTTTACAGATCCCATGGTCAAATTTAAGATCAAAACCAGTCAAAGTTTTAATCGAAGATGTATACATTCTAGCTAGTCCACAAGCTGATTCCGTTTACAACGAAAAAGAGGATGCTGAAAGAGCACAAAAATTCAAAATGGAAAAATTAGCAAATACTGAGCTTTTTTTGGAACAGTTACAAAATAAATCTTCCGATTTAAATTCATCTTCTTCTGAAGATGAAGAAACTCTTAAATCTGAAAGCTTTACTGAAAGTTTAGTAACTAAGATTATTGATAATTTACAAATTTCAATCACAAATATTCATATTAGATACGAAGATTCAATTAGTACTCCTGGTCATCCTTTTTCTTTAGGCTTTACTCTTTCTGAGCTTTCTGCTGTTTCCGTTAATGAAAAATGGGAAGAATCTTTTATTGAAAATTCTAAAGTAATTACCCATAAATTAGCAAAATTAAGCCATTTGAGTATATACTGGAATACTGACTCATCAAATATTAAAAGATCTTCCCCAGATGACTTTATTAATAGTTTTAAATCTCTCATTACTGCAAAGCAAAATCAACCTTTAAATATACAGTATATCCTTAAACCTGTGTCCGGAATAGGTAAACTAACTCTTCAAAAAGAACGTGATTTTTCAAAACCTAAAATACGTGCTCAGTTAATCTTTGATGAAATTGGGTTTATTCTAGACGAAGACCAGTACAGAAATGCCATATCAATGGCTGATCTCTTTCATATATCTGTTCGTACACAAAGATTTAAAAAATATAGGCCAAATTCTTCTATCAAAGAAAATCCAAAGGCTTGGCTTTTGTATGCCTTCAAAGTTGTTTATAATGAAATTCATGAAAGAAACTATCGTCTTTCATGGGCTTATCTTCGTGAACGTCGTGATGATAGAAATGCTTACATTAAAATTTTTAAGAAGCGTGAACTCTCAGAGCCTCTCACTTTGGATGAGGAATCTACTATTAATAAACTAGAATCCAAATTATCATTTGATGATTTGAAATTATATAGAACATTAGCTAGGAACCAAATTAAAGTTGAAAAGCCTAGAAAATTGGAACTTGCAAAGCAAAAGCAACAATTAGCTAAACAACAAGAATCTTCCTCTTGGCTTGGATGGATTTGGGGTGAAAAGAAAAAACCTTCTAATTTATCTGCCGATTCAGATTCATCCTCTACATTAACTAATTCTGACGGCGATGATAATGCAAATACACCTGTTATGACAGATGAACAACGTAAAGAATTATATGATGCAATTGAATGGGACGAACGTACTGTTATTGCTCAAGTTGAAGATGTGCCTCGTGAAGCTATCAATCTTCAACTTGATATGAGTCTTAAAAAGGGATCTTTTACCATAAAAAGAGACCCACATAAATCAAAAAGAGAAATTGCGGCAATTAATTTTAATACTTTTAAATCTAGTATATTCACTAGAACTGATTCATTTTTGGCTGGTATTAGCTTAATGGAATTTTCTATATTTGATGGTTCAACCGACAATTCGTGCTACCCTCAAATTGTTCAAGTTTCAAAGCGACATAATGCTGAACATAGCAAAGCTGACAAGTCTGCGATTGATTTGTTTTCATTTGAGATGAATATCGATCAAGACTCTCAGCCTTCTTCTACTGCTGAACCCTTTTTTCAATTCACAATTGAAAAAAATCCTTTGGATGGCAAGGCAGATTCTAATGTGATGGCACGAATGAAAAGTTTAGAAATTTATTATAATAAACACTTTTTAGAGGAGATTAGTAGATTTTTCAAACCTCCGCGACAACATATGGAAAGTATAGGTGCTTTACTACATGCTGCTGGCGCTACTGTTCAAGGTATAACAAATCAAACTCGAGCAGGCCTTGAGTATGCATTGCAGGAACATAAAACTCTTAATGCTAAGTTAGATATCCAAGCTCCTCTGATTATAATCCCACAAGATATAACTGATAAATACTCAGAATGTCTTTTACTTGATGCTGGTCACGTAAGTGTTGTGAGTGACCTTGTTGATCACAAAACTATTCAAGAAATTCAATCAAAGCAAAAATCAGTTTATAACAAGGATGATTGGATCAAACTTGAGTCTGCAATGTATGATAAATTTCACTTGTATTTAAAATCTACACAAGTACTGGTCGGGCCTTCTTTTGATGAACTTGCAAAAGAATTACATGACCCAGATAGTACGAAAAAATATCATATTATAGATCGGATAAGTGTCGATCTTTTAATAGAAATTTCTATTTTATCATCAGCTTCTAATCTCACAAAATTTAAAGTATCTGGACATCTTCCAGATCTTACTTTGTCAGTATCCGATTGGAAATACAAGACTCTAATGAGATTTTTAAGTGATGTAGTTCCTGATTTTTCGGTTTCAAACGATGTCAATGATGAAAATATTGACAGTTCAAATAATTCAATTCATAAAACTATTAAAGAAAATGAAGGTGATCATGAAAATGCTAATGGAGATAATTTGAATAAGCAAAAAAATGATATAAATACTAATTCAACGTCAAATAAAGTTGATGATATATTTGGACTTCCTGATGATTTGAACTCTGTCTTACCATGGGATATTGATGATGGCACAGAAAATCCTACATCTAAATTATCTGAATCTGTAACTAGTTCATCTACAATGTATGATTCTTCGCAGCAAAAAATGTTTGAATTCAAATTTATTGTTGATAAGTTGAAGTGTCAACTTTTAAGATCAGGCGTAAATTCTCATGTAAAGGAGACACCATTAGTGACCCTTTTCTTAACTGGATTAGAGTTAGAATATTCAAAGAGACAATTTGATATGTCTGCTAATGTTCGTCTTCATAGCCTTATTGTAGAAGATCACATTGAAGAGTTCCCTAATCCTGAATTTAAAAATCTTATTTACTCTGAGATCCCTGATGAAAAACGAATGACTGCGAAGGACTTGTTTACTGTTGATTATCAAAAAGTTGATTCTAGCTCTCCAGATTTTTTATCAGTTTATCATGGGATTGAGCAAAATATTAAAGTAAATATGTCTACTTTAAATTTTGTTATTACTAGAGCAAGTGTTCTTACTTTGTTGAATTTTATTTTAGATACTTTTACAAGTTCCACTGAGCAAAATTCGGATTCTCTTGACTCAGATTCTAAAAATCTTACAGAGCATACTGGAGATCATGCTGAAATAGAACCACCAAGTTTTATTAGAGTTTCTGTTATTTTAAATAGTATAGTTATTATTTTTAATGATGATGGAATCCAGCTCGCAAACTTTGAACTTAATGAAGCCCAGGTGGATCTCATGCTTAAAGGTCCAACTATGAAAGTTGCAACTAAACTTGGTAACTTCAACTTGGTGGATGATATTAATGCAGGTGCTTCTCCTGATAGTTCAATTCGTCATTTAGTTAGTATTGAAGGAGATGAACTTATTGATTTGGTTTATGAAACTTTCAATCCTTCAGATCCAGAATATCCAGGTTATAATTCCTCTATTTATTTAAGATCGGCTTCTGTTCGGGTTAATTTTATTCCAGAGCCTTTCCGCAAAATTATTGGTTTTCTATCTAAGTTTGCTAAGATGAAAGCTATCTATGACTCTGCACGTAATGCAGCAGTGAACCAAGCTGCTCAAGTACAAGATGCAAATAAAATACATTTAGATATAATTTTTGCAGCTCCCATTCTTGTTTTCCCTAGATCTGGATTAATGAATGACGAATTTTCAAAAGATGTGCTTATTTCTAATTTTGGAGAATTATATATGCATAATGAATTTATGCCATTAGAAAATAATCCAGAACATACTATTAATAAAGTTACTGCTGGAATAAGGTCTGTACACATGTTTTCAAGTTTCAATATTAATGAGAATGAAATGCAAAATCTTGATATAATCAAGAATGCCGATATATCTGTTTTAACGACATATATTGAACATTTTAAAGAATTAGATAGACCAGATCTAGTTATTCAAGGTTCAATATCAAACTTGGATGCAAAACTTACAGATGAACAATATTGCTGCTTAATGGCTCTTTCCAAAATTTTGCCTACTGTTTTTTCTAAAGAAAATGATGATGATGATGAAGAAAAGAATGATCAGTCTATAGATTTAAACATAAACAAATCCGCTGCTCAGAAGGTAAATAATGACGTTCCTAAAGATACAAATAATAAAGATAAACTTGACGATGAATTCAATAATAAATTAGTTATTAATGATAATAAATCTAGTAATTCAGAAACTTCGGATTCTATTTGGACAACTGTTGATATATCTTTTAATATATCTGAAGTTGGTTTGGAATTATTTACAGGCACAGCTAAGGTAAAAGAAACAAAAATAAATGATCATACTTTATCTAAATTTGCCTTGCAAGGTATTTCTATCAAACTTAAGATGCTTAATAATTCAGCGATTGAATCGGAATTTGAAATACAATCCTTTTTGGCAAAAGACAGCCGCGCTTATATTGTTAACAAATTTAGAGAAATCCTTCCTTCTACAAATAATGGTAGTCAATTAATGGCGTCAATATCAGTTTCCCCTGGAGAAAAAAAATTCATGTCTGCAATTTTATCAATAGATAATCCTAGGGTGATTTTTGCATTGGATTATCTTTTTGATCTCCGTGATTTTTTTATATTACCTCAGAAAGAATTGACTAAGAGGCCAATCGAAGAACTTCCAGAGTTAAGCGAAACGGAAAGCGTGAAATCCTCAGAGTCTGATGAAGTACAACATGAAGCTATTGATAGCTCTACGAATTCAATGGAAATATTTTATAATATAACAATTTCAGATGCTTCTTTGATATTAATACAAGATCCAACGGATGCCACTTCGCTTGCTATTGTACTACGTACGAAACAAATGAAAGTTGTTCAACAACAGGCACTTACATTTGCAATAGATGACATTGGAATGTTTCTATGCAAGATGGGACATGGATTGAATGATCATATCAGAATTATTGATGACTTTAATTTTACTTCATCTATAAGTACACAAGCTGAATCTGCCACTCATGAATTTACTAGCATTTGTGCTGCTGTAGACGAACTTGTCTTAAGACTTTCTTTTAGAGATATTCTTCTCGCGCTTTCAATAATAAACAAAGTAATTGCTTACAAGTCTAATATTTCTTCATCTGATTCTGAAGATGATAGTAAATCCTCAATTAAATATCCTGGATACAATTCGGATACAGATTTAGGCCCTAACACTTTGGGTCAATCTAGACCAAAATCTAAGACTAAAAGTACCTATCTTACAGAAAATACACATAATAAAAATGCATCAGGTATTGCAGCTGCGACCGATATTATTTTGACAGTTTTGAAAAGAGAAGATCTTACTGCACGCTTTGCAGGTCTAAGATTAGTAATTATTGGGTATCCTCATGAGATTCCATTTTTAGATTTACATGTTGAGCCGTTTACTATTTCTGCCAAAAATTGGTCGACTGATATGGAAGCAAATACGATTATTAACATGTTTGCTAATGTTTATAATTTTGCCCAATCTGCTTGGGAACCCTTAGTTGAAAAATGGTCTGTTGGCTTCTACATTTACAAAACAGTTTCTCCTGAAAATTTGGTTGTTGATATTTCTTCTAGGCGAAATTTTGAGGTGAACGTTACATCTCAAACAATTGCATTATTTTTATATGCATCATCTTTGCTTTCTAATCCGTTTTCTTCTTATAGTGTCACTGATAGAGATTCTGATACTCCATATAGGATTTGCAACCAAACTGGGTACTCTATAAAAGTACAATCATACTCAGGAAATGATAGCGCGGAAAATACTGCTATAGTTAAAGATAATGAAGAAATTCCATGGAGATTTGAGGATTGGCGCAAAGTTCGTGAGAACTTGGAAATAGAACGTCAATATGGAAATCTAAATGTAGAATTACTTGACTCTGATTATAAACCTGTTAAAGATATTTTTGCAACTCGTGAAGGGGAGAGTATGTTCAACTTAAAGAATAGTCAAAATGAAGAGTTTCACAGAATGATTTGTGAAGTACATCTCGAATCGAACTTTGGTGTGAAACATATTGTTTTTAGATCAGCTTTATTATTTGAAAATAATAATTTAATTCCTATTGAGATGCAAATATCTAGTAAAGTTTCTGGCACGAAAATTTTCACTATTGAGCCCAATAAGTGTAGAGCTATTCCCTTACAACATATATACGATGGAGAAATACGAATTAGACCTTCAAAAGGGTTTGGTTATGGATGGAGTGAAAACAAATTATTTTGGAAAGATTTGATTCAGGAGAATAAATTAATGTTACGTTGCCATCCTGAAGATGAAGAATTAGATACCAGTTTTTATTTTGTTGCAAATGCGATTTTCGATAAAGATGAGCCTCTTGCGAAGATCTACCCTCATATGAAAATTAAAATATCACCTCCAATACAGGTTCAAAATCTACTTCCTTATGATTTTTCCTTTAAAATCTACAACAGATCGTCGAAAAAGGAATGGAATAACTATCTTAGAAAGGGCGGTATTAGTCCAGTCCACGTGGTTTCTTTAG
>JAKTQT010000631.1:0-10969 GCA_030579355.1 Botryozyma nematodophila | reverse complement strand
CGATCTATCGTCTATCCATAGTAATCATGCTAACTCTAATTTTATTGTTGAATCTTCTGCCAAATGTAATTGTATAGATTTAAGTAGAGATTTGTAAATATCCTTGTGGTCATTTTTGATAATTTTGTTAAAAGATTTTAATGATATCGAATTCTTGTTCTTTTGTAAAATGTCCTTAATAACACCTTCAAATTTCTTCTTTGACTTTTTCTTTGGTTTTTTATCTGTATTTTTAATATTTACACTTGCTTCCTTTGGTTCCTTTAATTCTTTAGTTACTTCTGTTTCTTTATTCTCTTTAGCACCAGTAGTATCTATAGACGTAGCTTCTGATACAGAAGCTTTATAATTCTTTGTGTTCAATTCAGCTTGTGTATTATTTTTTTTCTGCTTTTTAGTAGGTCTGTATAATCCTTTTTCATATTTTTCAGCTTCTGAAATACATTGCGTATGAGATGAATAATTATTTCCTATTTGTTAGTACAAAACCAGGCAAATTAATAATTCAAAAAGTAAGTTATTTGATTCATACCTTCAAAGGTAGTCGAACAGTCTAAGCAAGTAAATACTGCATTCCTACATCTTGATTTATGAGTCGCTGCCTTTTTTTTTGCAATAGTTTCATTACAAGCCTAATATGTTAATAATAATAATTATAATAATAATAATAATAATAATAATAATAATAATAATAATAATAATAATAATAATAATAATAGTAATGATAATAAAAGAATATAATTACATAATAAAAAAACTCTTCAAAAAAATCAGATCACACTATTAGTATAATATATACTTACTTCGCAAGAAAAGCTAACCATTTTTATTAGCCAATTATTTATTATATATTTAATTTTCTATAATATAAGTTAACATAAAAAATATAATAATTAATGTAAATGGAGTTTATACTAAGTAAAAATTCTTCCTAGACAACACAGAAAATTTAAAATATTACTTCACGTATTTTGAAAAAAAAAAATTAATGATTGTCGTTATATGGTATACAATATTTAATATTTTATGCATTTTAGAATTAAAAATAATAGTTGAGTTGAAGGAAATGATTACACCATTTGTAAATGAATTGTACATAAAATAAATAAATGTAAAATTAAATAAATAAGAATTAATATAAATAAACTATAAAATATGTTGGAATTATTAAACAAATAAAATATAAAATAAATAATATAAATAATTAATACTTTTGGTCATTAAGTTAGTTAGCAATCATACTAACCATTTTTGTTCTTGAAAAAATTCGTAAATTCTTGTTGTTTTATTAACATCTATTTTAACCAACTCTTTGGCTGTACGCTTTTTTAATATGCCACCTGTTCTCAATAGTTCTCTAAATAAAGTTTCTTTAATTACTAAATATGGTTTAGGTAAAATTCGTAACTCTGAACATAAGCTTTGTTCTTCAGGAGATAAAAATTCAAAATCAGGAGAATTTGAAATATCTAAAGGAGCTATGTTTGCTTTTTTAGGACGAGAGCCAGTTAAAGAAGTACTTGGAGATGATATATTGCTTGATGCATTTGATGATGAAATTGATGCAGGGGTCGTAGATAGAGAGTTTAAATATTGCGCATTTAATAAATTGTTATGTAATAGGTAACTTTGTGGGATAGAAATATCAAATCTATGAGGGAAAAATGAAGCATACTTTTTATTTGATTCATGAGCTATAGAAGTTGATGCATGAGTAGCTGGTGCAACTAACCCATATGAAGCATTACCCGATAATATTCTATTCGCTTTGTCTCTTTCATACCTTTGAGCTCTTAAAAGTGTTGTAATCCCATTTCTTCGGTATTCTTGTAACTCTGCTATGCGTTTCCTATAAAGCATCTCAGAAATTATTCCATCTACAAATTCTTGATAATCAGAATGATTTAAAATTTGTGAAAAAACTTTTAATTTATTTAGTAGATCTCTTTCTTCTTTTGACCTCTTTTTTTCAATAGAATTATTTTTCCTATAATCAAGTAAATTATGTTTTAATATTAATCTTTTCTGCTCAGAACGTTTCGTAAGTCTATAGTTATAAATATCTAAAACAGTAAGTTTTAATTCAACTTCTGCAGGCGAATCCTCTTGTTCAAATGTCATATCTTTTATACTAACTTCAGCATCATTCTCATTTTCAGTTTCAAATTCTAATCTGCCAGGCATATAACCTTGTATTTCATGACACGATGGAACTGACGCTAAAGGTTTCTTAAGTTTATTTTTATTTGCTAGAAAAGCATTTAATGATATTGATTTTCGATAATCTAATCGTGCGCGCTTTTTAGCTAAAAATTCTTTAGAAGAAATATTAAATTTTCGATCCATTGGAGGAAGCGGAAAAGTATCTGAATTTATATAAATGGACAGGTAATGATTTTGAACATCTTCTTTCGAACGCCCACCAATATGATCTGCAACATCTTGAAAATTTCCTAAGCCTAAAGTTTCTTGTCCTTCAATTAAAAGAATTTCCTCATCTGCACCCCAATCTTCACAAAATATGGGGAATGAATGTTGTTCAACAACTGTATAATTATGCCATGGTCTATGATTTCCATTGTACGCCCCCGATGCAAAACATTGCACACATAAATCATAATCAGTACATTCTGCACATCTTATTCTAACCAAATGTGTACAATCACATGAACAAATATCACAATGAAATTTTACTCCAGGTTCAGCGGCTTTTGCTGCATTCGTCGGTGAATTTTTCCTATGTATAACTGTCATAACAATTTTTCCTAAAACTGATTAGTATGATGTATATTCTAGTTGACTTTATATGATTACAACTGGAAAATGTTTATCTAATTCAAATGAAAAAAAAATAAATCTGCAATATTCAGTACTTACTTTTATACAAAAAAAAATATTTTTTTTGTTGGATCCCTCTTAAAAGTTGAACCTATATAAAAGAAAAAAAGAAAAAAAAAAAACTATACTTTATTATGTAATCCGTCCTTTGATATTATGTAATGTATTTTGTGATTGTACGGGAAGTTGCAAGAGATATTTATAAACCTATTCTATGAAAAAGGAATCATTAATTTTTTTTTCTATACTTATAAAGCATTTTAATCTAGATTTTACTATATTTCCAAATTTGTAAATGATTTAAGATTAGCTATCTGCTGCTATAGCAATTTGGCAATATATGTACACCTTAGTTTCTGGGTTGAGGGTGTGTTGATTTTTATTAGTTCGGTTTATATCATATTTTATATTTATTGCTATTATGTACAATCAATTTAATTAGGATTGTGTTCAGGATTGTGTTCAGGTTTATGTGGTGAAGATTTAGAAATTTGTATATTATTTTTCTTTAAATCCATACTTTGTTTACACATTAATTTAAGTAATTTTTTTTTATTGTTTTTTTTAATTCCAATACTGGTAAACACATGTACTCTTGTATTTTGCTTCATATCTTTTAGTTTACAAATTAACTACATATCAAATTTTCCTAATTAAAAATAAATTATTTAAAAGAGCCTTTCAAGCCAATATTAATTTTGTTTGTTATATTTACTATATAAAAATATACTACTTAGATTGGGGCTGATTTAAATAAACAAAAAGTGCTTATTTGTTTTAAACATCAGTTGCGTTCGCATCAGTGCTACAATTAATAAATAATAATATCTAAATTTATTTAAACCGTATACGAGATTGAAAAAAAATGAAAGTAATAAACCTCCTAATAAGAGAACAGTGCTTTCTAAATTAAAAAACAAATATATATATATTTATATATATATATATATATATACAAACATATAAAAACATAAACTCATATATAAATATGTGTAAGTATATAAAAATTAAATTTAAAATAAAAGAAAGAACGAATTTATCATTAATAAACTATAAAAACAATGCATGAATATAAAAAATGAAGTCAAAATAAATATATATAATCTGCTCCATTTAATTCTATTCACTTTTAACATATTCCTTCGATTTTTTTTTTTTCTTTTTTGGTTCGTTGCTATCGTGTTTTTTTATTTAAAATGTGGAGAAAGCTAGTATTTTGAAATCCTCTTTTTGGGGCCGGAAAAATCATTAAGAAAATGCAAAACATTTGAAGAAATTGTAATAAAAACTAAGTTAAATTAATTAGAAATTATAATTAAATATGATTTTCTTATTTAAACGTATTTATGAAAAAATTATGCAAAATGAAACAGTGCAAATAAATTTTTTTAAATAATGTAAAATAGTAAAAAATACAAAGAAAATAACTATTTTCAATTTTTCATAAAAAAACAAATTACTAAATTTATATTGAATTTAAAAATCAATTGTTATTATTTTTATTAAATATATATGTATTCAATAAATTAAAATTCTATAATAGCAATTTAATGTTCAATTTAAAACCTTTATTATAAGACGTTTGTAAACACATATCGAAAAAGCTCAAATATCGGAGTCTAAATATTCAAATAATTTCCATATATATTAATCCACCAAGGTGTTTACAATATTTTTTACTTTGTTTCTTGTTGAATTATATAAAAAAGTATATTAAATTATTTGTAAGTGCCTAATTTAAACTAGTTCACTATAAACTATCAAGTCAAAATGGAGCAAAACAGAAAAAAATAATACATTAATAGTACAGTATAAATAATAACAATAACAATAATAATAATAATAACAAATACACTAACAAAATAAACTATCTGAAAAAAACATGCGATACGCCTTTCAAACACCAATTTAAATTTATTATAATTTAATTTAATTTTTTTTTTTTTTAATAAACCATCATTATTTAAAAACCAACCCTCTATTTCTCTGCTTCATTTCCCACCTGAAATTAACCTTTTTAATTTCTTTCTCTTTGTTGTTATTAATGCGCTGTGAAGTACAATTCTGATACTTGTTTGTAATAGATCCTTCTTCTAAAATGTTTTGTAAGCATTTTTTTGACGTTATCCTAGAATAGTCTATTCTATCGATGACAATTGTATTCTCTTTAACGCTTAAAAATGCATTAATTAATTTTTCTTTTGTATTGATTTCTCTTTTTGTTAGCATTTTTCTCTTTTTTTGCATTTTTTTTAATTTTGATTTTAAATTTAAGCCAGCACTTTGATGATACTGTTGATTATCTCGCATATATATCATTTTAATCATTTGTAAAAATGCTAGAGAACGTTTATGCTGTTCAACTGTGGAATTAACTCTGGTAAGATTAATAAAAATGCATTTATTCAAACAAGACCTTTCGGAAATTTCTTTCTTAGAATAACAGTGACAATAGTAATTATAATAGCATTTAAGCTGCTGAGCTAATCGAGTGAATAAATGTACCCAGTATTGAATTAAAGATGTCACCAAAAGAAAACCCTTAAATTTAGTGACTAGCTGGATAAAAAGCATATTTGATAGTGCCAAAGCCATCTGCATAATATTTGAGATCAAAGTATATTCGTTCGTGCAGGGTAAAGAAACTTTGACTGCATAGAGACCGGGCAAAGAAACATATGCAACTAAAAAACTTGAACAGATTTTGAGATATGCGGAATAAGCGTAGAAATGCATTTTCAGGAAAACAATGTAAAATTTGATTAATAACACAATAAGGATAGCTTAGTAATAAAAGAAAATATTGTAAAAAATTCGATGAGCTATTTGAAAATATTTTTGAAATATTAAATGAAAGAGAAGAAAAAAAAAAAAAACGCAAAAAATGGGAAATCGCTCATATTTATAGACCAAAAGCTTTACACCTTTTGAATCTAATAAGAAAATAAACAAACAAAAGTAAACAAAGATTTGTAACAAATAATAATCAATTAGTTATAATAATCTACCCAAGTAAATGCTGCAAAAAACGCTGTTTATAAATAATACCAACAAATAAATGCTGTAAATAAATGCTGTAAATAAATGCTGTAAATAAATGCTGTAAATAAATGCTGTAAATAAATAATGCCAACAAATCGTATAATCATTGCTGCAAGCATTATTTTCCAAATATAAATCGAAATAAACAAAGAGATATAAGCAACTAATGCTGCACAAAAGTTTCTTTTCCATAACAAAGCCAAATTTCAATACAAGCGCATAATAATAGTAAAAGAATAATATCAAGCTAAAAATAACTGATACTATTTAAAATTATTAGTGGTTAATATATTACCATTTAAAATTAAAACCGCAAGACTATGTAAATCTCACATAGTTTATAAAATACATATTAAATTGACAATTGAGTTTAAAGTTTAAAAAAACAAAGAAAGTATTAAGAGCCATAAAAAAGTATGTTCTAGTACAAATATTAAAAAATATTTGGAAATATGTTAAATCAAGTCCCGTAATATGGATTACTAAGCATAAATTCGGTATATCATTTGGATTTTGCTCCAAAAAATTAAAATCTGCATCACTTTTTTTAGACGAATTATCCTTGATTTTTATCTAATATAAATGAATAATAATAAACTATTAATTTGAATTGTGATAAATAATTTGTAAAACGGAAATATGATAGGGAAAAAACCATATCTGTATATATCTATAGTTTAAATGACTAATACTAAGCATGTGATTACATAACGCGTCTTATAGAAAAACGAGTTAATCAGCAGATAACGTAACAATTAAATTCGGCCTTGTGATATATCTTGGCTAAGAAATTCATAGGAACTATTAAAATATTTTCATAGTAATTAATTGTGCAAACAGCAGGGTACAGAGTGTGATTTATCTTTTTACTTGCGCTATTCCTTTAATATTTCATAGTAATTTACGGAGGAATGTTTTTTAGATGTCTAGACAAATAAAAATATTGAATTGGATCCAACCGATTATCATAACCAAACATATTTATTCAGAAAAGTTAAACCTAAATAGAAAAGACATATTTTACAGTTTTCACATTTTAATGAGAGATGAATTAAAAACGATAGATTTTACAATTGGTAGTAAACGTTTTACGATACAATACTGCCTGCATCACTATGACAACAAAAAGCAGTCATACACTTTACATAGCAACAATAATTAAAATAAACTCGACGCAATTGAACTCTAAAATTCTATACAGTAATTGATCCTTTAATGTAATTTATCCAACATCACCTTAACAAGATTAATAGCAAGCATCTATTTTATTTTTTTCGAATAAGGTATCAAATTAATTATACAAAATGGTAGGTCCTTTAATGTTGAATTAATATATTATATCTTTAAAAAATTATATTTTTTATTTAGATTCATGTTTGCTAATAAGTTTTTTTGTATATAGGGTCGCGTTCGTACTAAGACAGTTAAAAGAGCAGCTAAAGTGCTTATTGAAAAATATTATCCAAAACTCACACTTGATTTTGAGATCAATAAAAGATTAACAGATGAAATTGCTATTATTCAATCAAAACGTCTCCGCAACAAAATTGCTGGATATACTACCCATCTTATGAAGAGAATTCAAAGAGGACCAGTTCGTGGTATTTCATTCAAACTCCAAGAAGAAGAACGTGAACGTAAAGATCAATATGTTCCAGATATTTCCGCTCTTGATCTTTCACATACTGATGGTCAACTCCAAGTTGATAATGATACTGCAAACTTGTTAAAGAGTCTTGGATTTAGTAATCTTCCTATTAAGGCTAACCCAGTATTGGCTCATAGTTATCCTGATCGTCCTCGACCAAGAGCTCGTTAGGTGTGTATATATAAATATATATAAATAATATAATAAAATTATCTAATACATACAAATTTGGTTTATATTTTTTTTATTTAAATTTGAAATACAAAATAAAAAGTTTAAGATTGTAGATTACAATTTAAATCTGCTACAATAATTTAATGGGGGGCTGTTTGATGAAATAATTTGTGTTATAATGTAGAAGTTAAAATATTATGATGAATTTCATAAAAATCAATAAAACTGTATGTTTTTTTCTCTTATTTACTACATAAATACTACGTATTTACAGTTTTGTACTTACAGTACAAAATTATTGTACGAAAAATAAAAGGTATATGAATCTCTATAATCTATAAATAATATAGGTAGATAATAGTTATATGCTAAAATAACTGCCATAGTATTTATAAAATAAAAGAAAATAAAAAAAAATTAAATTTCCACTATGGAGGCAATTTCTTATATAGATGCAGAAAAATTGAAAAACATAATACAAAGAAAAGAAGAAATTCTTGTAATTGACGTTCGTGATTATGACTATAGAGGAGTAAGAAGATAATTTACATATATAATAGTTTTAAAATAAAAAAAAATTTAAAAATACATTTACACATACACTACATACTAATAAAAAAAAGGGACACATAAAAGGATCTTTACATTACGAATCCAATAAATTTGATGAAAATTTACCCGAATTATATGAGAAAGCAAATAAAATACCAATAATTGTCTTCCACTGTGCATTTTCTCAAAATAGAGGACCAAAAGCAGCATGTAAATATTATAGATATTCACAAGAAAAATCTAAAGGAAGTAAACAAAAAATTTATGTATTATCTGGTGGTTTTGATTCATGGAGAAATGCTTATGGTGAAAATAAAAATCTTACAGAAAATTTCAATCCTGACTTATGGGAGTATTGAAATATAGACTAATTTATAATTAATCAGTATATAATTAGTAAATAATAATAAAATTATCAAATTAGATTGGATATATATAGTAAAAGAAAGAAATATAACAGTTTTATCGTATTTCTATGACAACACACACAGCAACGGATGGAAAAACAAATTTTAATTTTAATCTTCACTAATAAGTATACTTTAGTATTTATAATATTATAATAATATTATATAGTAATATTTGCAGCAATTTGAGATTGGTTGAAGTTGGACCTTAATCAAAGATTTTGTTCATAATTAAGGTTTTTTTTTTTTTCATTTTTTTTTTTTCATTTATTTTTTTAATTTACAAATCAGTGGTTTGAATAAATATGCAGAAATATTAAAGTTAAATTGATTTATATATAATTTATATAAATATATAAATTATATTTGTATCTATATATATTAATAATTAATTAAGCTGTTTAATATTTATACTATAATATTAAATATTATCAATTACTCAAAAAAAAACAAAAAAAAAAAAAAAAAAAAAAAAAATAAAAAAAGGAAAACAAAAAGAAAACAAAAAGTATTTTATTTTAAATAATATCACTTATTCATTTATGTTAATTTGTATTGATTATTTAGGTAAAATATAGATTTAAATAACCAATGTGTATAAATACCATATAATACCATATAATAAAAATAACACTACAAAATAATAACACCAAATGCTGAATCAATTTATGCTGAAAATATTGTTTTTTTCTCCTCCTGCATATAATAATGTATTTAAATGGCTTCAGGAGCAAAAAGACTCCAAATTTAAGTCGATTTAAATTTCACATTAACAACCATAATAATCACAATGAAAAGAATTATAATTATTTTTTCTTATTTAAACGCATTTATTGTATATTTTTCAATAAAACATTAAATTATAAAATTTCACCTCCACATTTTTTTTCTTCACCCTCAAGGGAATATTGTCAAGATTTCAGACCACGGAAAAATACAATTTTAAATTTCTCGACATTAAAAAAAATATCTAGAAAAAATTCATCAATTTTTTTCTCAAATCAAAAATATTTCAAATCCTATCATGTGAACCAATTACGAAAAATGTCTTGCACTTCATTCAAATATTCTTCGGATCCTTTATGTTCTAAATTACAGAATTCATTACAAAAGTCAAATAATTCTTATACTAAAAAAGAATTAGAAAATATGTTTAAAAGTATTCTTAATTTTAAAAAGCAACACAAGTTAGAAAATAAAAATAAAAATAAGAATAAAATAAAAATTAAAAATAAAAATAAAAATAAAAATAAAAATACGAATTATAATAGCAATTTTAAAATCAACTCTATTTATAAGATTGTTTACAAAAATAGTAACTCAAACACTATAAAAAAAGGAAGCAATAATGACAATACTTACATCAAAAAAATAAATGGAAAAATAAATGATGAGGCAAACTATAGCATAAATGACAAAATGCATTACAAAACAAATGACAAAATAAATGAAGAAACTTTTAACAACTTACCTAGAATAAAAAGACCAATAAGTCCACTATCTTACTTCATACTGGATTTACCAAATCATACAGAAAAATATGTAAAAATCATTGATTTTAAATCTGTATTTAATGCTCTTCCAAATCATAAAAAAGCAAAATATTATTCACTCGCATTGCAAGATGAAAAAAGGTATATTCAAGAAGTTATAGATTTTTTAAACAAATATGATGACGGTATTAAATTGCACTACGATAAGTATAAAATCTATTTAAGAACCCCAATCATCGACTTATTAACTGAAAGAGTTTCAAGCCTTTTATCTTCAAAATTAAATAACAAATAGTTCACTATAAAGTTTAATATTTACTTATAGTAAAACAAATGACAATAAATATTTTTTTTTTTTCTATTGCATATTTTCATAGTTCTGTGTATAAATATAAAATTTGCTTTTTCTATTGTATTATATATTTTAATTTTAATTTATTTATTTTAAATTCGTAAGTTAGTTGAAAAATGCATATAAATAAAATTAATAAAAATAAATATAAAAATAAAAATAAAAACGTACTGGATGATCAATCTCTATATATATAAAAAAATAAATAATTAAAAAAATAAATATTGAGTTTATTTTCATCCCAATTCAACAAAAATAAATAAAATACTATAAGCCTTTCAAATTATAATTATGGTCATAAAAAATAATTCTATTAATTCCATTTTCTCTTTTGTAAAGTATTCTTCTATAAGATTATATTATTTGCTCTTTAACATTCTAAATTCTTTCTTTTTTTCCTTTTTTTTTTTTTTTTTTTTCTTTTTTTTTTTTTTTTTTTTTTATTTTTAATATTTAAAAAAAA
>JAKTQT010000624.1:0-11143 GCA_030579355.1 Botryozyma nematodophila | reverse complement strand
GAAAAAAGCTAATCAAAAAAAAGTAATAATAATAACTTATAACAAAAAAACAACAGATAAGGACTAGAAAGGCCAAAAATAATTCTTAAAAAAAACTGCACTAAATTAGGCTGAAAGAAAATCAAACTAGACTATAATAATTTTTTTAAACGTAAACAAAATTATTAATAAATGATTATTAATCAATCATATATTAGCGTAATCTGCAATACATAAATGTGCTAAGACTTACTAATTTCTATGGTACTTATTCATAAATAAATAAAGCTTAATTTAAATCATATAAAATCGTACTTCCTTGTAAATTAATTCGCTATATTTTTGGTCGGCGTTCTTTTTTATGTTGCCTTATCACATTAATTTTATGAGGGGTTTTTCTTTTTTACTTTTTCTCAATTTTTTTTTTTTTTTTTTTTTTTTTTTTTTTATTTTTTTTTTTTTTTTTTTTTTTTTTTTAATTTAATTTACTTTACGTTGCTTATCAACTGTTAGCTATTAAATTAAAAATAATCCCAACTAACAAAAGTGACAATCAAGAGGCGCAAAAAAATCACAAATAATATATTGCTATGGTAATACTATTTCTAAGAAGATGTGTAAGTAAAAAAAATTCTAATAGCAAGCTGGGGTGCAGATGATAGCAACGAAGTTAGAAGGCTAAATCTAAAAATATTATTTCTACTTATTTTTTTTATTATTATTTTTATTATTATTTTTATTATTATTTTTATTATTATTTTTATTATTATTTTTTATTATTATTTTTTATTATTTTTTTTTATTATTTTTTTGATTACTCTTTTGCGGAGGTTTTCAACGTTTTGTTTTTATCTCATTTTATCAGATTTCGTTGCTAGTGTACAAAGATAAACGTATTCATTGATAATATTTTCTGTTCTCTACTAAACATTAATAAGATTATTTTTTCTATATACAGTAATAACCTTTAGAACAAGTAAAAAAGAAAAATAAATGCGCAGTAAATTAGAAACATAAAAGAGAATTGTAAATATAAATAAAGAAAAATAATAATAATAATAGTTATAAATACTAATAATGAACAAGCATCAAATAATAAATAGAACAAAAAAAAAAAACAAAGAATAAAGATCATAAGCCAAACAGTAAGTAATAAATAATAAACAATAAGTGTAAAACTGTTACAAAACGCAAATGTACATATAACGTAAGCATTTAATATTTATCAGCATCGCTAATAAACATTAAAATGAAGGTGCCAAAAGCCTTTCTGCCTGTGTAAAAGCTTGCATATTGAAACTTGTTAATGAAGGCAATTTAGGAATCGGTAAGCCATTTTTAAAATCTCTTTTTTTGTTCTGTATCCCATCAAGAGAGCTTCTAATGCTACTCTCTTCCTTCGAACTATAAATATTGGTCTCAATTTTTATATTTTTACTATCGTTTCTAGTGTCATCAATATTGTCTTCGCAATCCATCTCATCTTGAGAATAAGCAATCTCCTTCCGTAAAAAAGATTTTGGAATAGGCAGCATTCTATAGTAATCCATTCCAGCTAAATGCGGCAAAACAATATCATGTTTACTATCAGTGTCATTGTTGTCAATTATAGATGTATTGTTCCCATCAGAAATTCCTTGTACTCCATTATCCGGCGACAAGCAAGGAGTTGGAAATAAACTTGGTGAACTTTCTGAAGTAGTGGAGGATACCGAAGTTAATGATGAAGATAATCCTGGATTATTTAAATAAACTGAGTCCCTATTTTGCATTGAATTTTTGTTTGGAATCGACATTGGGAGGGGTAAATATCCCATTTCATCATTTCGTCCATTAAATAAACTCCCATTATATCCAAAGTTATTATTATTAACATTAGAGTTATATGGGAAACTTGGGGATGTAGGTGTAGAACATACAGAAACTGGATTTGAACTTGAAAAACATGATGAATTTGTAGAATTAACAGGCAAGATCTGACTAGAATTAGGAGGAAAATATGAATTAGAAGAAAATCCGTACAAATTAGGATGATTATAATGAGGAAACTTGTTTAAAGAAAGTTCGAAAATTCTATTCTTGATTTCATTCTCTGAGCGTGTAGGAAGCAAGATGCTTAATTCTTCCATACGAAGATCTTTTCTTGATAATAAATCATCTTCCTCAGCTGTCCAAGATAAAGTTACATTACTAGTTGAATAAGGTATCCTAGTTATTGGTAACTGATCATTAAAATATAAAGCTCTTTGAGATTGTGGTAAATTATAATTAAATTGATTATACACTGGATAAATAGCTGGTTGTGCATAAAAAACATTAGTATTATAGATTTGATTGTTAATTAGATCGGACCGATCGGAGCTAGTTTGTAGCGGAATAATATCTAAATTAGATTTAGGGTTAATATAATTAATTCGATCCGTTATAGCCGAGAATTGACTTCCATTTTGTTCATCGACAGGAGATGATAGTGATGGTGAATTAAGAGACGATGTCGACGATGAAAATGAAGAGTATGAAGATAAGGATGAAGAAGATGAAGATCTCGATCTTGTAGAAAATCTTGTGTTTAACGAAGAGATATTTTTTTTACTTATATTATTGTTATTGTTTTTCATTAGTCTATTTGAATCTGTGATTGTGGTTGTAGTTGTGGTTAAGGTTGCGGTTGCGGTTGCGGTTGTGGTTGCGGCTCTGGCTACGGTTAAATTTGATATATTTTTAGTGTCGTTGCTAAGGTTAGCTTCTTTATCAGCTAAAGCGACAGAAGAATTAGAATTACTCTCAACATTATTACTGGTATCCGCATATTGAGCAATACTAGCAAGAGTTTTACTAATATTTATTTCTTTTTTGAGAGAAGCATTAACATGAGATCTAAGCTTTCCTGATATTAAACGTCTCCAACGAAATTGGCAGGCGTTTGGTGTTCTTGTCGGAAAATGGTTCGCAATTTCTTTCCAACCCAATTTTAGTTGTTCCTTTAAATGACGTAGCAACGCATCGTCTTGAGGGTCCCACGAGGAGGGAGTGCGCGGCATACGAGTCCTATAGAAAAGAAAATAATGTTAGAGTAAGGCATATAATAAGAATTAAACAAGTAAACAAATAAATAAATAAGTGTGAATATTTGTATAATAAATAAATGATTTATTATTCAAATAAAAACAAAATAATAATATTGAGGTATTTTTTTTATATATATAAATATATATAAATAAGATGAGCTAATGTTTAAAAAAAATAAAAATAATAACCGCTTTAGAATAATTATTAAGCTTACTTTTTAGTGACCATTGAATCTGGAGAAACTCTATAATTTTAAAATAAATAAAATATTAAAGTAAAATATCAGTAAAAGTTCAAATATTATATTTAATAAATAGAATTAAATAAATTAATAATCCATACCTTTTTCTTTTAAGTGTAAGCATATTGTGCGTGTGTAGAATTTAAAATTAATATGTGAAATATATAAGCAAAATAAAATAATAAAATGTATAAATAAATTATAAAGTATAATATAATATAATAATAAGTGTTAATTAGAATTTAATATTGAGTTATAATTAAAATATAGTACTTTTAAATTAAACCTAAAATAAAATAAATAAAAAATGTAAAAAAAAAAAAGAAAAGCTAAAATATATTATTATGCAAATTCAAAAATATTCTAATTCTAAAAATTGAAACAAAAAATTAAACAGTTTTAAACATCTGGGTATTAAGTATTTATGTATTAGTATATTTATTTATAAATTAATTAACTTATTTATCTATCAGTATAAATATTTGCTTATATATAATTTAATGATTTAATTAACTAATCAATAATAAGTCAATCAACTAATCATTTACTATTTCCCTTCGTTCATCCGCTCCCTCATCTAATACATATTTAACGTTAATTAGAATATTAAGCAATTACTATGTAAATTTAGGCCGATGCAGATGCCGGGATGCCCGTGTTACGTAATTGTTTATATAACATTATTAATCATATTATGTATTTCTCTCCACCGAAACATCCGAATTGCACGTATACAATAATGTTTCCTGTATAGGAAATGAATCTGCACCTGACTAATTTACACTATAAGTTTAATTCCTTGGCAACCTCAAAATCGGATTTAATTGTTCCGTTGTCTAAGTAACATATTACTAGTGTATTTTTTTTTTATCATCTTGTCATTTGTTATAATTGTTTACATGATGCTAATCACCTTTTTGAAAGGTATTACCCAATAATTTTTATTCTGGGTAACTAAATTACGTTTGATAGTAGTAAAATTGTAAATTGTAAATCTTTAAAACGCTATTATTTTCGTTTTCATCTTTTTGCTTCTGCTGTTTATACAGTTTCTATAGTTATAGTAGTTATAGAAACTCTAATTTTATTTTTTTTTGTTTAATTAGATATTTCATTTACTTTTTCTTTATATGTAGTCATCGCGATTTTCGATATTATTTTCACTATTAGTGATTCATTTATTTATTTGTTGGAGAAACTCTCAATTAGCCAAATTCTATAATTATAAACCATTTCAAATATAAAGTAATATTTATCGGAAGCAAAATTTAGATATATTAATATAAAATTAATCGACAATAGGTTTTATTTATTTATTTTTTTTTCTCATCTTTTTTTCTTTTTAATTTTATTTTTCATTTCCATTGTCAATTTGATTTTGTTTTTCCTATTTTTTTTAATCTTAATATTATATGATATAAAGACTGCATTTATTTGTTATTATTCGCCTCAAGAAGTTTTTGTAGGGCATTATCTATAATATTTTTAATCTGCTGGTTTGTTAAAATTTGCCACTTGAGATTTTACTATTTGGTTTTCATTGTTTATTTATTTCTTATTTATTTCTTATTATATATTTTTTATTATATATTTTTTATTATATATTTTTTAAATATTATTTATTTATTATTATTTAGTATTGTTTATTATTTATTCATTATTGTTTATAACTAGATTTTTTAATATTTATCATTCTTCATTCCAGACGGTTTTTGAATTTAATTTCATTTATTATTTTTCTTTTCATTTATTCCCTTTTGTTTATTTTTTTCAATCTATTCTCAGTATGTCTCTTGAAGCAGCAATTGAAGAAGAACGTCAAGAGATTTTAAAGTTGCTTTCTGGTGATACGGCGAGCTCTCAACGTCATCCACGATCTGCTTCCACTGGATCTGGGGCAACATCTCCAACTTTTTATAAAAAATCAAAATCTTTACTAATAGATGATATTGATGATGACAATAGTAATAAGACTACGGTTAAATCAAATAAATTCATTCATCCTGCTTCGGCAGCAACTTCTCCAACTCGTTATGCAAGTCAATCTGCAATAACTACACCTACCATTACTACATCTAAATCGAAAAATAATTCTTTTTCAAAATCTTCAAATCTATCTCAACTGAAACCTGTTAAATCCGCACCCGCTATATCTATTTCTAAGCCAACTTCTGTTTCAAAACTCAAAAAGGAGCCTATAAATAACGATACAATCTCGTCGTCTTCTTCTTCAAAGGGTTTATTTTCTTTTTCATCTCTATGGAAAAGACGTGCATCTTCAAAATCTATGAACAACCAATCTTCGTCTACTTCTTCGTCCATCTCCCCTCACCGTCCTCCGTCCTTAATTATAGAACCACCTAAATCTTCATCTCCTTCTCCTACTTCATCTGCTTCTGTATCTCCTGCTCTTTTATCACAAAAGCAGAGAGAAAAACAACCACAATTATCGCAAAATAAGCCTTTACCTTCACCTAAAACTACTTCGTCTTCTTCTGCGTCACAAAGACGCCCTCGTTCAAAGTCACCAACGCCAACTTCGGGTTATTCTTACTCATCTGGTATGTCATTATTAACGCCAGTACCATCGACCCCGGCAGTATTTTACAAATCTTCCAATACCTCTAACACATTATCTCCTTACAAAAGCAATATGAACTCTCTTCGTCCAGTGAATTCATATTCTTCGGCAAATTCTTCAAGACGCCAATCTTTTGAAACTGATGACTTGGAAGGTATAGATTTTTCAAACGCATATAGAAGACTCTCAGATGCTTCCTTAGTAAAATCTGGTGGTTTGCTAGCACATTATGTCAAATCGGGCTCTTCTCTTAATGACACTTCTAATTCCTCAACAAAAAATTTTGATTCTCATGATGATAATGCCAGACTACATAAAGATAAGTCTTCTAAAAAATCAGCTATAAAATCGAGTCTTCATCATTCCCATCATACAAGACATCATAATGAAAAACATCTTGAATCTTCTTCATTAAATGGCGAAAAAAATAATGAAAATAAAAAGTATGCAGAAGTTTTCTCTGATGACGAGGACGACGATGAGGATAATGATCGTGGAAAACGTAGAAGTAGAGATATTAATGATTCGCGATCAGAAGAGAGTGGCAATAATAGTCGCAATAGTAGCCGAAGTAGAGGACGAAGTAGAGGACGAAGCAGGGATCGCAGTCGAACTAGAGGTGACAGCTCTAGAGGTTCTTCTTCTACTAGACGATCCAATGATATATATGACGATGACAATGGTCGTATTGCTTATGATGATACTGATGAAGAATTCTCAACCTCCTCTTCTGAAATAGAAGATAGTGACTCAGAGGATTCAGATTCAGATGCTGACGGAGAAGATGGTGAAAGAGATTATTCAGGTTTAAATACTACAATGCTTTTAAATGCATCTGCTCCAAAACCTGCTAGTTCATTGCTCGGCGCATTAGAAGATGAGCGTAAAGTTATAGCTTCTTCCAAATATAAATTTAATTCTTTATTAAATGATCCTCATCCAAATCGTGCTAAAAAGGAAGTCAACATAGATGGTGCATTATCTAAAAAAACTCATAGAATTCGTCCTCATTCAGCATTTGAGGCCACTTCATCGTTATCTCCTAAAAATTTGCTTTCAGGTTCCGGTACTTCGTCATCCACGCAATCTTATAATGACGATCCAAATGCAAATATTGCTGCTGCAAAATATTTAGGGAGGTCTCCTGTACCTTACACAGCCGAAATGGAAGAAATAAATGACTGGGCAACTGCGCGCGACTTAAATGTTTCATTTTCGCCTATTGTCACATCCCCAGAATCTAATAGAGCTATACGAACAATTACTCGAGGAAACTATGCTAAATATGCTTCGCAAAAGGGTCGCGCAAAACGCTTTTTGGTACCTACTGATTTATCTTCTGCCACACATTATGCTTTAGAATGGACAGTTGGCACAGTCCTAAGAGATGGCAATTCACTTTACATAATATACGCCATTGATCAGGATCAACAACAAGCTCAAAAAAACCATGAAAAACTAAAGCGCGGATTACTCTTAACTTCTTCATCTTCGTCGTCTTCTTTAGCAGAATCTGCCGCTAAAAATGCTTCTTCCAGTGATGCAGTAACATCTGAAGGCAATGAGAGAAGCAAAAGTCAAGAAAAGGCACAAAAAGAAAAAGAAGAAAATATGAAAAAAGCATTAAAAGCAGAAGCTGAAAGAATAAGCTTTATAGAAGCTATTACAGAAGATATCGTTGCACTACTAAAACGTACCCGTCTACAAGTACGCATAATCACTGAAGTTGTACATTGTTCAAATGCGAAATATTTCGTATCAGATATGATTAATTTTCTTGACCCTACACTAGTTATTGTTGGCTCAAGAGGCTTAACGCATATCAAGGGTGTTTTGTTGGGCTCGTTTTCAAATTATCTTATAAAGAATTCTCCAGTCCCAGTTATGGTTGTACGAAAAAAGTTATACAAACCAAAACAAAAGTCAAGCTCAAAAGTGAGAATGGCTAATAATCTTTCTTTAAAATTGGCTCCAAATAAGCCAATTTCGCCATTAGTATAATAGTTTATTCAGAAATTTTTATTTTAAGTTGCATATCTTATTTTTTAAAAAAATTTTTTGTTGCATTTATTTGTTTTATTTTTTTACTTCTTTTCGGTTTCTTTTTTACTTTTTTTTACCTATTTTTGATGTTTGTGCTACGGTTTGATTTTGTAATTTGCATTTCTATTTAGTATTCCCACAATAATAAAATATTAAAACAACAACCTATATTACATTTAAAACCAATTACATAAATATACATATCATAATTCTCGAGACCTTTTTTGGCTTCGTCTATACAATGAATCCTTTGGCTTCCTTTTCCCAGAAAAAGAATCTTTACCATTATAAGATTTTGATAAGCCCCATTCCTCCCCAAAAAAGTCATCAGCTCCAACCCTTGCCTTCCGTTTACGCTCCGCAGCTTGCTGCTTTTTAGATGCAACAGGTAGTCTTGTAAAGTTGTTTTCTTCGTAATCTCGTACTTCGCGAGCTTTTGCTCGTTCTCGTGAAGTTGCGGTTCCAACTACAGCACCTTTGTGCTTTCCTTTGCCTGTGTCACCTGCATTCATAACAGTAAAATCAGTACCAATTGATGGCGCAGATAATGGTCTATCCGAATTCTCAGCAATATATTCTTCAAGAGCAGCATTATGACGGCGTCGTCGTGCATTAGATCCTGATCCAGATGAATTAGACTCCAAATTATTATTTCCTCCAGGGTATGGAGTTGCTGAAATTCTCGGAGGTTTATATAATTCTGATTTTGAACCAGAGCCTCCTCGTTGACGTTGTGATTTATCTTGTCTTTCTGATGTAGATTTCGAGTTACGCATACCTACTTCAGGTTTATAAAGCAATTTCTCATCTTCTGAATCAGAATCTGCACTTAAATCAGATGTTTCATTTTTTTGTTGGTCTTTTAACAATTGTTTTTGTTCGTATTTTTTGTAAGAGGAAATAGCACGATCAAATGCGTAAGATAAATCTTTTTCTAATGGTCGTACACCTCTTTCTAAAACAACTCGATCACTCACTGCTTTTAAACTCATATCATCAAATAAATCTATATCATTATCAACGCGGGCCGTTATTATTAATGTAAGATGTGCAAGATATTCAGTCATTACACTATTTTTTAAACCAAGTAACGAATTTGCTTCTTTACCAAGAATTTTAGTTGATTTATCGTTTTCTTCGGTATTCCTGGAGTTTGACTTTTCTATTAATTTACCTATCGCTTCTGATGCAGCTGTAGCTGCATCTTTAATAGTATTTAAAACTTGATCCATGACCTATTTAAACATATAATATAAAATAAATTTTATATAATTTCAAGAAGGTATTCTTATACGTTGTTCACTATTTTAAAATTTTATTTTTTTGATTTCTTCCAAACTACCTATTTATCGATATTGTTAGTAGTGCGCTCATATATATTAGTAATCAGATAAAAATGAAGTTTTTTTTTAAAAAAATTAAAATATAACTGTTTATTACTTATGTTGTCATGGTACCAATATTTTTAATTTAGTTTTATTTCTACACTCAGTACATGAAAAATGCAAGTATGGTTCATTACAAGAAATTTCGATTTTTAAGACGATACCCGTAGAATCTTGATTTAAATATTTTATTTTGTGGGTATTTACTGGATGATGTACTTAGTTTGTAGTATAATAATGTATTCTTGGGAGAAATTTTAAGAGAAGATTATTTTGATTTAAATATACAGTTGTAGCTGGTTTTAAAAGTTATTTATAACAATTATGTCAACAGAAGATGTTTTTTTTTAAAAGAAAAAGTATTAATCAAGGATCGAATATTGTAATTTCCTTGGTTTTTTTTTTAAAAAAAAAAAAATATTTATAAAAAGTTTTATATTAAAAAGTAATTCATATGAAGTAAAACAAGTTATTTTATCATGTAGCGTTTTAAATAAATTATTTGTTATTTGCAAAAAAAAATTTTATTTTGTAGAATCTAGCTTATCATATTATTTTAAATTTTATGAAAATGATTATATTTTTAATGTCATTTTTTACAAGCAAGCAAGAAAGTAAATGAATTATTTAATAACAATAAAAAAAAGTATCTTTCTGAATTTTCATAATTCTTTCTTAATTTATTATATTTCATTCAATCTAGAAAATACTTATTACTAATTTCTTCTTTTTTTTATAATAAATATTAAATTAATATAAAGTTCCAAATTTTAAAAGATTTTCTAAATATGTTTATGGAAACTTACTTTTTTTTTAACTTTATATCATGATTTTATTATGATCAAACCTGTCTCATATTATCAAAGTTCATTAGGTTTAAAAATACCCTAACACACACGCTTCTTAACCTCCTAAATGGCAGTTTTTCCTTAGCAACAATGGATATCTTGATACTGTAAGCTTTTTTTTCGATCAATTTAGATTGGTTTCTCTTAATATATAACAATTTATAATTTAAATACCAAGAATTTACAGAATATTGTAAATAAGTTTTATTTATAATTTTTAAATAAATATCGCTTTGTTGAAACTGAATCAATTTCTTATTTTATTTTTATGACATTGTTAATTCTAATTTTTTTTTTTTTAAAAAAAAAAGTTTAAAGAAAAATATATAACAATCTGTTATTGCAATTTTTCTTTCATCAGAGAAATATCATGAAGACTTTAGAATTTATATAACATCTAAATTACTTTTAAATAGTCTCGGTGATACTTTTCAATGTTTTACGGCTCACTTTATTTTAATATGATCTTATTCTTATATGATACAAAACGCTCACTTTCCTTCTCTCTACTGCAAGAGTATTTTTCCAATAATAAATATTTGCTCATATTCAGTAACACATATTTAAACTATTATGTTAAATGCATGCTTATTTTAGTATTTTTATCATCAAAGCTATAGGTATATTTTTTCTTTAGCTTCAATTGTTATAAACATTTAACCATGTACTTGCTGTGCTATCCGCTTGGAGTATACTGGATTTAAAAAAGAATATTTATAACACATACTTTATGCATATGCTCACAAATTAATTTCATAATTATTTTTTACATGTTACTTATCTAAGTTTTCCTATTATTCGGGTTTTATAAACAATTTTTTTAACTAGACAAAATCACGTGAATATTGGAATGAAAATCTTATTTTAAAAGGATTAGCTATCGTGGTAATTTGATTTCGAACTCCACATAGTATTGATTTTTCATTAATACTTTTGTGTATTCATTTAGTTAGGAGAAATAGAGTAATTTAATTGGTATTTAAGAAATGGTCATTAA
>JAKTQT010000618.1:0-11249 GCA_030579355.1 Botryozyma nematodophila | reverse complement strand
TTGGAAACTAAATCCACGAGTTTATCAATGTGATTATGCCCTAATGGAAATTGTGGGTCGCTTAGCTGAACATTCTCTTGGATGTTCTCATATACAATTTGGCCGCACTGGTATATTTACTCCAGAGCAAACTCAATTACTTTTTACAATTGTTCTACGTATGATGGAAATACCAATAGGAAAGTTTAGTCATGGTGGCTCTGTATATACTTCTGCTTTTGTAAATGGGGGCGTATTTAGAGATTCCAAAAAATACAAAGCCACAAGAGCCATCTCTAAATGGATAATTTACTCATTATCTGGAGATAATGATACTGATAAGGAAGGTGAAGTTGGAATGCTTTCCAATTTGGAAAAATTTATTAACACAGTCAAAACTTTTTTTCATCCATCAAACCATGGATCTTGGTCTAAAACTTTAACTTTATTCGTTCCAACTCTTGTACAGTTTTTTATTTTTCGTTGGAACATGGAACAAAATAACGAGTTTGACATACCACCAAAAAGAAGACTAACAAAGGATACATTAAAAAGATTTGTGCTAGCTGTTAGAGAGGTTCTTTTCATGGGAATGTATTCTAAATCTACCACTTCTGTAGATGATTGTCAATCTGCTTTAAGTGAAATTGCGTATGTTGAACCCAACTTAATTCTTCCTTATGCTTTACAAGAAATATATCCTTCGTTAACTGGTCAACTTGAATCACACAGAACTTCAACTTCTCTGCGAGCTTTGATTGGTTTTGCCCGTTCTATTTGTCGAGCCCCTTATTATAGAATTCACATTACAACTTTACTTTCTTTGGTGATTCCTGGAATTGATGCAAACGATCTAAGCAAAACAATAAAATCGCTTATGTTTATTGAACATGTTGCAATGTCAGTTCCATTTGAAGATTTGAGTTCAAATATTGGATCTAGTTTAGCTATGGATTGGATATCAAATGAAGTACAATTATTGGAAGATAATGCTGCTGGAAAAACTGTTTGGGAAGATAGCCATAAGGCTTTAAGTGAGGAAGAAGAGATTAATATTTTAAAATCTTCGACAGCTGCATTTTCTGATTTTCTTGTTGCGTTTCTTGGTAGAATCTTTACATTGCTAGAGAATCTTCCTGATACAACTTTTACAGTTGCAGCTGCAGAAGCTAACGTTGTTAACATGGTCCCAGCTACATTTTCAGCAATTCTACCTGCTTTATCTCCCACTTTATATGATCTTGCTTTAACAAAGGTGCTAAACTTCATTTCTTCTCATGTCATTCACTCTGCAACGGAAGTTGTCGCTCACATGTGTGGATCATTAGCTTGTGTTAACCCAAAAAAAGCTCTTCCAAAACTAATCCCGTTACTCATAGCTTCTATAAAGGATGAGATAAATGAAAATGGCGCGTGTAGTAAACGAAGTGCTGAGTTGCTTCCGCGGGATCGTGCATTTGCATGGTACGCTGCAATTCTTAGTTTAACTGTAGTACATGTAGGAAGCAGTATTCTTGACTACGCGGATGAGCTTACCGAAATTGCTCTTTTTATGAGAATTCATTGTAAAGGATATACTAATTTAATTGCGGCAAATTTTGTGCATCACATCTTGATAACTCTTAATAGTATATATCCATGTGACTATAAACTATATAATGAAAACACTACTACAAAATTTTTTGGAATTTCAGATTGGGGTAAAAAAATAGATCCTCAAAATTTAAAAATAGACTGGCACGTGCCTAATGAAAAAGAAATAGATTTTGCGTTTAAATTATTTTCTCAACATGTATCAATGTCAACCACTAACTTAAAAAATCTTTTTACTGAACAACCTTCTATTGGGGTTTCTTCAGAGAATGGCAATGGAAATATTAATGGTAATATTAATCGAGCTACTACGGATAAAGTATGGTCGGATGATGTCGCGCAGAATCTTACTTTTATTTCTCAGTGCATTTCAGGATGTGCACTATTATTTGATTCAAAGATGGCAAGCAATTTATCTTCTTCTGGGATTTCCAAATTAGAAGTTTTAAAGTCTACCATCGGTACAAAAAATTATAAAAACAATTTTAACGATAATGACAACACAAACTCATTTTTGAATGTGAAAAGCAAGGGCTCAGATGATTTATCAAATTTAGAAAATCAAGATGATAACCTGGCAAAGTTTGAAGAAGATGCTAGTGATTATTTCATTGATTCGGATGTTACAAAGATGAGAGATTATCCGTGTGGATACTATTTTCATAATAATAGAGATCATCCTATGTATATAAAGTTTCAAGAGATGCGAGAAGACATTGGAATTCTTTTGCATGAAGTTTATTCTCACATTTCAAAATTCAATCAAGATGATATTTCTTGCTTTAAGGCTCTATTTTCATGTTATAGTACTTGGTTTACTGATGTTGGATATGAAAGATCAGCTCGTATTTTAGAGGTTTTGACGGAACTTTACAATTTGGATGTTGAAAATTATCAAATCAACGGTTCTAGAAAAGACTTTCCACGATGTTTACTAATAAGACGAAGTTTACTTTATCATAATCAAAGAATTAAGCACAATGCTTGTCCGAGGGCTTACACTGATTTAGATATTATACTTTTGCTTGACTTGGTAAATGGGAGTGTATCTAATTATGCAGAAATACGTAAAAGCTCTCAATTTGCTATGGCTAATGGTATGAAAGTTCTTATGAAATCTCGTCTTATTGTTATACCAGCTTTAATAAATCATATGTTAGAAGGACTTTTAACAGAAGACTTTAATCGAGCAAAAGGAGCTATGTATTCTTTAAAGCAAAAGGGAACACAACTCGGAATTATTAAAGATAGCAGGTTTACTAGGGATTTTATTAAAGCGCTTGTGAAAGCTCCATACGCTAATAAACTTTCCATAAATAATTTATCACGCGAGTTGTATATTATTTTAATATCTTGCTTAAGGTTTCCAGTGAAAGACCTCTCCATTCCGGATTCAATTGAAACATTTGTTCCCATTGATGAAGATAATATTTTAGATAGAATAAACAAATCTAAAGATAGGTGGCTTAAAAAGTGGAATTCGATGGACAATTCTCGCAAGGACATGGAAGCTATATTAATAGAAGAATCTTCTAAAGAATTTTGGAATTCTGCTTCATTGAATTGCAGCCTGCTTGCATCTTCATTTGTCCAAGTTCATATTAGAAGCTCTTCTGATATTGCTGAACTTTTTATTAAAGGTTCAATCAACATGCATCCCAGCATTCGGAATTTATCACAACAAGGGTTGATGAAGTTAATCAACTGCTTATACTGCCGGTCAGTATCACATTATGATTTAAATGTTGTTTTTAATAATGAGTTTCAATATTCGAATATTGAGAAAATTTCAATAGATCCGAACGACGATAATTATACAAATATTTTTTTGAGTAAATTACTAGAAAAATCGCCAAAAAGATATTTAAAAAGCGAGCTATGGGATGTAGGTTGGTTAGTGTGGCCTAAGGAATTAGATTATGAAAAAAGATCCTCAGAACCTATTATTTTTAGTCTTGATAGTTTAGATAGTTCGCTTGCAGATGCAGTGAAAAAGCTAATCAATATAGACTGGTTTGAAAAAAATTATAACTATTTATTACAAGAGCCGCGGACTGATTCAGATATTTTTAGATTAACATCGGTGTATTTTAATGTTTACATTTTTAAACTTTTTTTTTCTGGATTTACTTCTTTATCATGGGAGGAGATTTCAGCTTTCATTAAATCAAGTTTTAAACAAAAGGATGATAAAAATACTCATCGAGCTCTCTCGGAAACACTAGCTGCTTTAGTATTGAGTATTGATGCTGATGTAGTTAATGTTAATGTAAAGGCCTCTTCCATTTTAGATTTTTGTTGTTCTATTTTTAATGATATTTATGACAATTATATTCGGGTTGATAATTTAGTTTACTGGGCTAGCTTCATACATTGCGTCATTTCATTGCAAGATTATCGAAGAGTATGGCCAATTGTAGAGAAAATACTTTCTTTCAACATAATCCCAGATTCAAATGCAGTATTTATTCAAAGTGCCCAGCTTTCATTTCTTAGAAGAATGATTGCACTATTAGGATTTCATTTTCAACGTACAGAAGCAAATATTCAAGGACTATTGCCTTATATAAATCATCCTTACAAAAGTATTAGAGATGAAGTGGGAACTTCACTTTCTACTTTACTTAGAACACAATATCATGAATCTTATTTGACGGTTGAGAAGCTTTTAGTAGCGAACAATCAAGCTTGCTCCTTGGGTATTACTCCATATATTGAGCAAAAAAATATACAAGATACTGTTATTGAGTTGTATGAGAGACTTACGAAATGGCGAATTGAAAGAGAAGAAAACAATGGTAGGGATAAATTATTAGACTATTACAATGGAAGCAAAACGGTTTTAATGCTTGTAAATGAATGGATAGATAATATGAGTGGTTCGTCTTTAGTGCCAATTATTCCAGATTATATTTTACCTGAAATGCTTTATCAACTTGACGCAAAAGAAGATGCTGAATTGGTTTCTAGAGCATTTAATTGTTTTGTTAAGATTGCAAACATTTTTTATATGCAACCATTTACAGGAAAGTTGATTGATGCATTGGTTAGAATAGCAGAAAATGGAACTTCATGGCATCACAGATTGAGAGTAACAGCATTAATTCAACCGTTTTTTTTTAGACATTTGTACATTATTGAAAAAAAGGAAAAGGAAAAGTTATTTAATTGTATAATAAAATTGCTCAATGATTCTCAACTTGAAGTACGGGAAGGAGCAGCAGAGACTTTTACAGGTATGGTACATTGTTTACAAAAGAATGAACAATCAGAAATTATTCAGAAGACACAAATTGAGTTTGAAAAAATACTAGACAAAAATCGAATGCCCAAGAGAGGATTTGAAGAAAATTCTCGAACGGCAACTCCTTCATTTGAAACTCAAGAAATAATAACTAAACGTCATGGGGCGGTTTTAGGATTAGGGGCATTAATTTCAGCTTTTCCTTACGAATCACCACCTCCTAAATGGATTCCGCAAGTATTAGCTGCCTTAGTGTCTATGACAGGAGGAGATCATGGAATAGTTGCTAAAAGTGTAAAGAAGACTTTATCAACTTTTAAAAAGACAAGACAAGATACGTGGCATGTAGATGCGAACGTATTTACGCAAAAACAGTTGGAAGATTTAGAAGGAGTTCTGTGGAGAAGTTATTTTGCATAAAATTATGAAGTCATGAAATCATGATATCATAGAAAGATACACTTGTAAAATTAAAAAATTTTTTGTGGGGCGTATAAAAAAATATATATGTTTTTTACTTTTCATTTAAAAATCAATGTAATTTAAGTATATTCTAACATGAAAAAAATTTGTATATTTTTTAACTACAATATTAACTATGTACGAATTACTACAGTGTTTATCATAGGGGGAAATTAAGTAAAGTTTGTTATAATAAATAATAACAAAAACATATAAGAATGAATATAAATTAAAATAAAATAAAAAAAACAAAAAAAAAAACACCACACATACATAAGTTACGGTTAAGATTCATTTAAGAATTCTTTGCTTGTATATGCAATTAGTAGTATACGTATGCTATTTACTGTATATTACTCAGTTACTAGCTAAAACTGGAAGTTGTTCCTTTCATTTCCTGTATAAAAAAAAGAAAGTACGTAATTCTTCAATAACCATGACAACAATTTCAAACGTTTTTACATAACTATGGTTACACACATACGAATGACGAAAAACCCTATAACAACTGAGTTGCATGAATAAAAAAATAAGAAACATATGAATTTTTTTTTTTTTTTATAACGAAACAGGGAAGGTTCTTATTTTCATTCGGGGAAAGTTGAACAGTTATGACGCTAGAGGCCAATAAAAAGAAGATACAAGAAAAATACAAGCTCAAATACAAGAAAGTAAATTAAAAATAAATTAAAACTAGATTAAAAAATTTTAGAAAACTAAAAAATGGTAGCAAATTATATGATGCCAATAATTAAATAAATTTAATAAAAAGAGATTAATGATTAATTAAATGGTAGAGTTTGTTAATTAATTAATTCTTTTTTTCCCTCTAATTAATAGCGTTGTTTTATTCTTTATTTACTTGTTTATTTTTAACTAGTTCATTAAAATGATTACATTGTTGCGTAATGGCATCTGTTTACGCGTACTATTTTGTTAATTCCTACCAAAATTAATAAGAGAAATTTTACATTAAAAGGGTCTTTCGGCTCCAAGTCTGAACTGGATTTTATATTAGATTTAGATTTAGATTTAGATTTAGATTTAGATTTTAGACTTTAGAATTTAGAATTTAGATTTAACATTTGGATTAATTTTATTGTATAATTTTTTTTTATATAATTTATCATTATTATAAATTATTTATAAAATTTACTTTGGTTGTCAATACTATAAAATATTTAATAAAAAATATTAAATAAAGAATGAAAAAGTAATCCGTTTCCGGTATTAAACTTATTTTCTTTTTCATTTTTTTTTTTTTTTTTTTTTTTAAATTTTTTTTTTTTTTTTTTTTTTTTTTTTTTTTTTTTTTTTTCATTTTTATTCTTTATTTTCAAGTTTTCATTCATCTGTATAATATTGTAATTATATCTTACTTTTACACCAATTTTTTTAGTATATTTAATATATTTAACATTTGATATTTAAATTTCATATTTAATATCAAAAGCACTTCTCATTTTAACTTGTTTTCAAACTATTGTAACAAAATATACATGCGATCTAATAGTGGAATAAAAGTTTTTTATACGGCGAAATCCTTTTCATATTCTATAATGGCTTTGGTAACTGCTTATCGTGTATTATCTGTTGGATTTTCAATACTGGCTATTGCATTTTTAACTGTTTATAGAAAAGCAATAGTTTTATATAATGAAAAAAATGGAATTCTAGAAAACTTTTTTGATTATTTTCAAAAAGCATTTCGAGATAAAAATTCCTCAAATAATTTATTTGAAAACAATTCAAAAAATAACAATAATAGAGAAAGCAAACCGAACACTGTCATTGTAATTAATGAGCCAGACTCAGATGATTTATCAGAATCATCACGAGGTTCCTATTCAAGTGTGAATTCGGATTCTAGCACGAATTCTTTTTATAATTGCAGATCTAGAGCTGGTTCTTATTCTGTTGTCAATTCTGTCTCTTATAATGATAAGAAGAAGAGTTTTGAAGATTTATCAAGCTGTAGAGATGAATTTAATATGCTTGAAGAAGGAACGATAAATAAAAATAAAGAACGTTTGAATAAAATTAATGACTCATGTAACAATAAGAAAAACAATTATAAATCTTTTTATAAATTATCAAATGTATCAAACATTAGTTTTCATGGAACAACCTTAACAGGTTCATCGACATCAACAATATCGTCTTATGACTCATTACATGAGCAACCATATAATGGTTTTGATTCTGAAATGGAAACGGAAAAATTTTTATTTGCCAAACCATTATCTTCACCAAACAAAGGGTCAGGTTTCAAATTTCAAATTCAAAGCTATAAAGATGGATCCATGATCCCTGTTTGTAACGTTAAAGGAACTGGAAAAAAAATAGTTGAAATTGAAAGTATTGGTGAAGTTCATAACTGGAAAGCTAATTTAAAGATGGTTATGAAAGAAGGAGTACTGTCTATAACAAGACGGAAATCAACACCTAGTTTAAAAAAAGTAGGTCACATGAGTAGCAAGTCGAGTATTTCATCATTGACTGCAAAACAAAATTTGTACCACTATAATGAAAAAGTTAATAATAAGCAAAGTGAAAATAGATGGAAAATATGTATGACAAGCAATTATCGAAAATTCCTTGTGATTGATAATTTAACTGGACATAATATTGGAGAATGGAGTCCAAGAATGATCGGAAAAAGTAATTTAATTCATTCATGGCTATTTTATAATCAATTTGGGAGATTAATTGCTAGGGTTAGCAAACGTAAATTAGAAATTTTAAATGTTAATGAGAATCATAGTTTAGATTTAATTATGGGAATTGATTATAATTATTTACGGATTGCTACAATATCATCTGCAGTTTTAATTTTATGGCTAAGTATTTGGACTTCACCGATAGATTTAGGACAGGAATTTATGACATCTTATAAGGATAATGAAAAGGATAAAGAAAATAAGGGAGATTTTAAAAGATTAATACGAAAAAATAGTAAGGTATTTAATATTGTCAGTGACGTTACATTTATTGCTTCTAAGGAAAGTGAAGGAGTTAATAATAAAGTTATAAAATCAAATATGTCTAGCAACAGCGAAATTCACAATCAAGTTAATCGGAAAAGTTATGAACAAGAAAGAATAATGAAGAAAAAAAAAATAATGATAGATTTTAAGCAAAGGTTATTAGATAAGTTGAAATTGGTCAACAGGGGAGTTAATGATAATTAATGGGATATTTAAAGTAAATGTACAATGAAGTAAAATTTACAATATAACACATATAGTTTATTATATAAATGAAAAAAACTGTTCAACACATAATAACCGAAACCCTATAACCGAATTGGTTACCCCATATTTTCACCTGACTATTAAAGTAAAGACCCCGCTTAAAACTAAATTAGTAATAAACATATTGTTTTTAGTAACAATCTACTAACAAACTTGCCAGGTAGTCAGACTTAAACCGCGCTTAGTGACGATTAATGCCTGATAATGATTAATTTATTAGTTGATTAGGTTCTAATTTTCTATTTATTTCGGGGGGCTATTTGTGTATTTTGCATATATATATATATATATATATATATATAAGTATAATGTTTTATTTATATAATATTTTTGAAGTAATTTGAATTTTTGCATAAAGTCGTATATGTAATATTATTTTTTTTTTTATATTATTACAACAAGGAATGTAAAACAGTTGGATTATTATTTGTATGTATAAATTTATAAGTGTTGCGTTCTATATATAAAACAAGCCACTAACACATAATAAGATACACAATCAAAAAAAAAAAAAATAAATATTATCATATTGAATAAATAAATAAATAAATAAACATATAACTATAAAACTATAAAAAAAATAAATAAAAAAGAATAAAAAAAAAATGGGAGAACAAATTCGTAATGCAGTAGAAAACGATGCAGGAGAAATTCAAAAAATGGTTAGTGAATTAGCAGAATATCATGACAAATTTATAGAATGTGAAAGTTCATCATGTAAAGCTGAAGCAACAGAAGAAGATATAAAAAATGCATTATTTAAAAAAAAATATTTACAAGCATTTGTTGTTGAAGACGAAAATCATAAACTTGCTGGAATGGCTATTTACTATACAAACTTTTCTACATGGACAGGAAAACCTGGAATAGTTCTCGAAGATTTATATGTTAGACCAAAATATCGTGGTAAAGGATATGGAGTTAAATTACTTAAAAGATTGGCGAAAGAAGTGGAAAATATTAATGGTGCTCGTTTAGATTGGTCCGTTTTGTCTTCAAATACTTCTTCAGTCAATTTCTACGAATCTGACATCATAGGAGCAAAAAGGAAAGTTGGTTGGGAGCTAATGCGTTTAGAAGGAGATAACTTACATAAACTTGCACGTGATTAAAATTTATTAGCAACGAAATTTATTTTTTAAAATTACCCTCCTTATAGATCATTTCTAGTCCTTATTTATTTATAAATATTAATTAACTAAACAAGTGCATCTAATAGAAAAAATAAAAATATCTATAAATTTAAAACATACAAATAATACAAATATTTAAATATATTAAAATAATATACAAAATAATTAGAATTTATATTCAAAGAAATGGAAAAAAAACCTAAAGTATGCGAATTATGCCATAAAAACAAACAAGCATTAAGAAGGCCAAAAACGTTACAAAAACTTTGCAAAGAATGCTTTATATATGTATTTGAAACAGAAGTTCATAATACAATTATTTTAAATAAATTATTTAATCGTGGTGATGTTATTGGAATAGGTGCTTCAGGAGGTAAAGATTCAACTGTATTAGCGTATGTGCTTAAAAAATTAAATGAAAAATATGATTATGGAGTTTCATTTTTTTTATTATCAATAGATGAAGGTATAACAGGTTATAGAGATGATTCATTAGAAACAGTTAAAAGAAATTCTATTCAATATGATATGCCTTTGGAAATTGTTTCTTATAATGATTTATATGAAGGTTGGACAATGGATAGAGTTGTCTCTAAAATAGGTAAAAAAAATAATTGTACCTATTGTGGTGTTTTCAGAAGACAAGCTCTTGATAGAGGTGCATCAAAATTAAATATTTCACATATTGTTACAGGTCATAATGCTGATGATATGGCTGAAACTATTTTAATGAATATTTTTAGAGGTGACATTTCACGTTTAGATAGATGTACACAAATTATTACACAACAAGAGAATTTAACTTCAGCTATAACCTCAAATAATAATAAAAATAATAGCTCTATAAAGAGAAGTAAACCATTAAAATATGCATATGAAAAGGAGATTGTTTTATATGCACATTTTTTAAAATTAGATTATTTTTCGACAGAATGTACATATTCTCCAGAAGCATTTAGAGGTACGACAAGATGTCTCATTAAAAATTTAGAAGCAATTAGACCAAGTACTATAATTGATACTATAAAATCTGGTGAATCTTTTCATGTTGAACGAAACAGATCGAAATATAAACCACAAGTTTTAGGCACTTGCCAACGGTGTGGCTATATTTCAAGCAATAAAATATGTAAGGCTTGTGTTTTGTTAGAAGGTTTGAATAAAGGTTTTGCTAGGATTTCAATACAGTCTGATTAGGTTTTGTTTTTAAATGGGTAAAATGTATGATAAAATATAGAAAGCATGTAGGAAATATACACATACGTATCTATATATACAAATAAATAAATAAATACACATTCACATAAGCACAGACACATGCACATGCACATGCACATGCACATGCACACACACTTGTACACACACATATATATATACATATTCATGTATTCATACATCTACATATGCATATATGGAAATATGCTTGTACACTACATACGCCTCACACCCTGGTTTTCCATTCCCGTCGCAACTCCTCAACCTTTTCCAAAGCCTTAAAAGCTTCATTCTTGTCAACCTCATAATCTGTAGGTAAAACATACTCTTTGCCCAATCTAGTGATAGCTGAACCATATTTTTTCTTAT